>PVLC010035464.1:0-16314 GCA_004027655.1 Graphiurus murinus | reverse complement strand
TGAGCCAGCTGAAATGCAAACAACTTCAGCAAAGTCCTGTGGTCACTGGGATCCAGTCCAGATTGCTTAGTAGTAAATTAACAAATATTGATTTATCACTTTACAAACCTGTAAGAGTCTGCACTCTGTTCTTTAGATGGCAAAGTATCATACATTGGCAAAGTGTCCAAAAATAGGTTCTATTTCAAAGTATATTTTTTATATTAGCCTACTCACACATAATTTATTTATAAATATATTTTAAATTTGAAAATCTCTATAAAGTTTCTACCAAATTGAAAATAAATAAGAACAACAGTAGTTCTTTAAAAATGTGAAATTAAATAACCAAAGAAGGCCAGTTTTACTGCCTGAGAGATATAAGAAAACAATATATTCTAGAAACATATGTCATACTAAGTAGACTTCCTCATTCATTTCAATTCTGTATGATATTTCATGATATGGATAAGCTATAATTTATTAAATCATTCTTTTATATAGTAAACATATAATATATTCATTTTTTCATTTTTCCTAATAAATAAACTACATCATTGATGATTGTACTCAGGGGTAGTATTTCTTTTAGACAGAGATAAAAGTTGCATTTTTTGACATTTCATATTTCAATTAAGATTGTTAAAATGTTTCCTAAAAAGATCATACTAGTTTTGTTCTACCACAGACAACATATACATATATATATATATAATCCAAAAACTGTTAAACACAATGATCTTTTTGCCCTTCAGATAGACAAATTATGCCTAGTTATTATCATAATTTTATTTCCTTAATTATTAATAGTGGTGTTCATATTTTCATGTGATCATTATCCATTTCCAGTTTTTCTTTGGTCTGTATATTTTTCCCAGTTCTAAATTTGGTTATCTCTTACTTTGTAAGATGCTTTCTTCATATCCTTGATATTAATGTATTCCCAGTTACATCTGTTATAAATACTTTCTACTTTTCCAAGATTTTAACATTAGTTATTTTATTGTTCACAGAAGTTTAAATATTTTTACAATGTTGACTCTTTAATATTTTCTTGTTTCAGCTTCTGCTTCTAGTGTTTCTTATATATTTCATTCCCTTCTGAATAAATAAATATCACTAATGTTTTTCAAATATCTTTTATGGTGGATTAAAGATGGCAGAATAGAGGAAGAGTGTGATTTATTTGTTCTAAGACTTGGAATTCAACCAGTGGGAAAACTGTTTCTTAGCAAGGGAAGAAAAGCAGTCAAAACTCAAGAGAAAAATGTTTAAATGTGGTGAAATTGGACACAACACAGAGAGCAGAGTACTAAAAAGAGCTCTACTTCTCTCACCTGATGAGCAGAGAGCAGAGGTGGTATCATCTTGGTGAGCCCATGCCACGGTTGGTGGCTGCCAAGACCGAGCAGCTCTCAGAAATCAACTCCAGAAAATAAGAAACAGACTCTTGTCAAGTCAGTGACTGCAGAAAACTATCAAAAAGCAATCATATCCTTCTCCCCACACTTGAATAACTCAAAACTCATCTGCCAGCTAAACTGCCAGCAACATCAGTAATCACCAGCAGAAATATAAACCTGAGAACCTTGAAGACATAAGAATAAAAACCAATGGGGAAACAATAAACTTCCACAACTCAACAACAACAAACAAAAACCACCAATGGTGAACTGCCGAAAATCCCAGAATTTCAGAATTTTGATTTTCAATGTGATCAAAGGCCTCAGAAATGAAGTCAGAGAAAGTTTACAGCAAATGAAAGAACATATTAATAGAGAAAATGAGACTCTAAGTAAGAACCAAAAAGAGACTTAGCAAAATGACGGAGTCAATAAATAAATTAAAGACCTCATAGAAACCATCTCTGTCAGGCTAGACCACATGGAAAATAGAGTCCCACTCTTGGAAGACAGTTTACTCAAAACTGACCACACAGTCAACAATATAGAGAAGACAACACAATAGCACAACCAGAACATCCAAGAAATATGAGATAATATGAAACAAACTAACTTATGGATAATAGACATAGAAGAATGTCTAGAAACACAAACCAAGGATATTATAAAGCACTTCAGGGTAATAATATCAGAGAATTAGTCCAAACATAGAAAAAGACTTGGACACCCACATATAGCAGACATTCAGAACACCAAGAAGATAAGATCAAAGAAGAATTCCACATCACATAATAATCAAATTGAATAACATAGAGGCCAAGGAAAGAATATTAAATGCATCAGGAAGGAAAAATGGGTGGCATTCAGGGAAAAAACAGCAAGAATCATTCCAGACTTCTCAAACCAAGTCATGAAACCCAGGAGAGGCAGATATGTTGTACACCAGACCCTGAAAGAAAACACCTTACAACCAAGAATGCTATATCCAGTAAAAATATCATTTAAAATTTATGGAGAATTTAAAACCTTCCAAGACACACAGAAACTAAAATAATTTATGACTACCAAGCCAGCAATTGAGAAAATACTTAAAGAAATAAAACACAAAGAAGGAAAAATAAGTAAATACCAGAACCAGAGAAGGGGTGAATTCTACTGGATGGGCAACTAAGTGAAGTAGAAATAACATGATATTGAGCAGAAAATGTAACTCAAACTTACAGGAAATAAAAATAATGTCTTATTAATAACACGAAATGCCAAAGGTCCAGACTTCCCAGTTAAAAGGCCCCAATTAACTGGGAATGTGGATTATAGAACATAATCTAACTACATACTGCTTGCAAGAAACTCACCTTAAGGTCAAATATATCCACAGGCTAAAGGAGAAAGGATGAAAAGAGATATACCAAGCAAATGGAGACTGAAAAACAGCAAACATAGCAATACTTATTTCTGACAAAGCAGATTTTAAGATAAAGATTATAAGAGAAAAAGTTGATACCATTTTACTAATAAAAGGAATAATCCAACAAGAAGATGTAATGATAGTAAACATTGATGCCCCAAATGTGGGTGCACCCATCTTTATAAAACAAACTTTAGGACATTAGAACTCAAATAGACACAAATATCATATTGAGAAATATGAGAAACTTCAACACACTGCTCACACCATTAGTTCACTCTTATAACAGACATACACAGAATATTCCAACCAATAGCAGCTGAATACGTATTCTTTTCAGCTGCTAATGGAATCTTCTCCAAAATAGACCACATTCTGGGTCACAAAGCAAGTGCCAGTAAATTAAAAGAATGCAATATAACACCCTGCATCTTTTCGGATCATAAATGTGATGAAAGTAGAAATCAACATCAGGAAGACAAAAAGAAATTTAATAAATACATGGAGACTGAATGACATACTATTGAACAAGGGCTATATCATAGAAGAAATAAGAGGAGACATAAAATATTCCTATAATTAAATGAAAATAGATATACGACATACCAAAATCTATGGGACACTTTGAAGGCAGTTTTAAGAAAGACATTTATAGCACTGAGTGTCCACATAAGAAAAACAGAAAGTCACCAAATAACCTAATGACACACATCCAGGGCTTGGACAAACAGAAACAGAGTAATCTCAAAGTCAGTAGTAAGCAACATAATTAAAATCAGAGCAGAAATCAATGAAACAGAGAACAACAAAAATAACAAAAACAAAAACAGACAAAAGATCAACAAAACAAAAAGCTGATTCTTTGAAAAGATTAACAAGATTAATAAAACCTTAGCTAGCCCAACAAAAACAAAGAATCACCCAAATTATTAAAATTAGAAATGAAAAAGGAGACCTCACCAGACAGTGGGGGAAATCCTGAGGATCATAAGAAACTATTTCAAAAATTTATATACCAATAAAATGCAAAACATAGAAGAAATTGACAGATTTCTAGAAACATTCAAACTACCTAAATTGAATCAAGAAGATATAGGAAACTCAATTCAATAAATAGCAAGCAAAGAGTTAGAAATATCAATAAAAAGCCTTCCATCCAGAGCCGGGCGTGGTGGCGCACGCTTGTAATCCCAGCATTCGGGAGGCTGAGTCCGGAGGATCCGGGTTCGCAGCCAGCCTCAGCTACCTAGTGAGGCACTCCGCAACCTAGTGAAACCCGGTTTCAAAATAAAGAATAAAAAATAGGGCTGGGGGTATAGCTCGGAGGTAGAATGCCCCTGAGTTCAATCCCCAGTACCGCAAAAAAAATAAAAAAATAAATAAAAAAAAAAAAAGCCTTCCATCCAGGAAAAGCCAGGTCCAGATGGATTCTCACCTGAATTCTATAAAACCTTTACAGAAGAACTAAACCAAATACTTCACAAATTATTCCAAAAAAAAAGAAAGAAAAGAGATGGAATCCTTCCAAACTTCTTCTATGAGGCCAGTATCACCTTAATCCCTAAACCAAATAAAGAGCCTGAAGAAAAGAAAATTACAGATCAATATGTTTCATGAACACAGATGCAAAAATTCTAAACAAAATACTAGTGATAGACATTCAAATCTATATTAAGAAAATTGTACACTATGACCAAGTTTCTTTTATTCCAAGGATACAAGGCTGATTCAGCATACACAAATCAACACGTTATGCACCACACAAATAGAACTAAGGATAAAAATCACAAGATCATCTCAATAGATGCTGAAAAAAATTTGACAAAATCCATCACCCATTCATGTTAAAAACACTGAAGAAAAATTGGAATAGAGAAACTTACCTCAACATAATTAATGCAATATACAGTAAATGCAAAGTTGACATCATATTGAATGGAGGAAAAACTGCAGGAATTCCCTTTAAAATCAGTCACAAGACAAAGATGCCCACTATCACCACTCCTTTTCAATATAGTCCTTGACATTCTTGCTAAAGTAGTAAAACAAGAGAAGGATATAAAATAGGAAAAGGAACTAAAATTATCTCTATTTGCAATGACATGATTCTATATATAGAAGACCCAAAAAATTCAACCAAAAGACTTCTAAAGCTGATTAACAAACTCAGCAAAGTATTGGGATACATAATCAATCTAAAAAATCAGTAGTATATGCCAACCATGAGTTCACTGAAAAAAAACCCAGAGAAAATTTCATTTACAATAATCCCCAATCAATAAAATACCTAGGAATAAAACAAGGAGATAAAATACCTCTACAATGAAAATTATACAACACTAAGGAAAAAATTGAAGATTTCAAAAGAAGGAAGGATCTCCCTTGCTCTTGGGTAGGCAGAATAAATATTATCAAATAACCATCTATTCTACCAAAAATGATCTACAGAGTAAATACAATCCCTATCAAAGTACTATGTCATTCTTCACAGGCTTAGAAAAATCAGTCATGAATTTCATATGGAGAAACAAAAGACCCAAAATAACTAAGGCAATCCTCAGAAATAAGAACTATTCAGGAGGCATCACAATTCCTGATTTCAAGTTATTCTACAGAGATATAATAATAAAAACAGCATGGTATTGGCACAAAAACAGACACATAGACCAATGGAACAGAATAGAAGATACAGAAACAAATCCACACACTTACAGCCAATTTATTTTTGACAATGGTGCTAACACATATGTTGGAGAAAAGACAGGCTTTTCGACAAACGGTGTTGGAAAAGCTGATTATCCATTTGTAGAAAAATGGAATTCAATCCCTACTTCTGACCCTGCACAAGAGTCAGCTTGAGATAGATCAAAGACCTGGAAATTAGACTAGACACTTTGTAGTTACTAGAGGAGGGCATAGGTTGAACACTCTTAATATATAGACACAGGTACAAACTTCCTCAATAAGATCCCCAAAGCTCAGGAAATTAAAACAATAACTAACAACTGATATGGCATTAAACTAAAAAGTTTCTGCTCATCAAAGAAAACCAGTAAGAGTCTCCAGAATGGGAGAAGATCTTTGCCAGCTATTCCTATAATAAAGGACTAATATTTAGAATATACAAAGAACTTAAAAGACTTAACACTAAAAAACAAATAACCCAATCAAGAAATGGGCAATTGAGCTAAATAGACCCTTCACAAAAGAAGAGTTGCAAATAGCCAATAAATACATGAAAAAATGTTCAACATTATTAGCCATCAGGGAGAGACAAATAAAAACTACACTGAGAATCCATCTGGCCACAATCAGAATAGCAATCATCAATAAGTCAAACAACAATAAATGATGGCAAAGATGTGGAGAAATAGGAACTCTTCTACACTGTTGGTGGGATTGCAAACTAGTGCAGCCACTGTGGACATCAGCGTGGAGATTCCTCAGAAAATTGGGAATGGATACACCATATGATCCTGCTATACCACTCCTGGGTATCTTTTCAAAGTGACTGAAATCAGAATGATATAATAATATATGCATATTATTGTTTATAGCAGCACAATATATAGTAGACAAATTATGGAACCAATCCAGGTGTCCATCAACAGATGAATGGATTATAAAATTATGGGATATACACACAATGAAATTCTACTCAGCAATAAAGAGGAACAAAATCATGTCATTTGCAGGAAAATGCATGGACCTGGAGACCATTATGTTAAAATTAAATTAGCCAGGTACAGAAAGTGAAGGGTCGTATTTTTTCTCTCATATCCAGAACCTAGGGTGTAATCAGGATACTAAAGCAACTCCAGATAATAGAGAAGAAACCTCAGTGGAGCCTGGGAGGTGGTCTAGAGGAAGGGGTGGAGGATCAATGAAAGAATTACTTCCATTGACTGTATGTACATGTGGAGAATACCAATAGCAATTTTAATATCCTGTATGGGGAAGGGAGATAACTCATCCCTGAAGTTTATGTGGGTAGAGTTCTACCTTTATTGATTATTGTATAACCTTGTTTCTTCTGTGTGTTGTGAACTCAAAGTCATTGGAATTTTGTCTCTGGGACTCTAGACTGAGACCCTGGTTGAACATGTATTACATGCCAGAGCAATTTATGTTTTACTTCTGCCACGTGCTTAGTGGATCCATTATCAATTAATTTGTTGTATTGACGTTTTCAGAATCTCATATGTATGTGAATTTCTATCTATCTCAAATTGAATGGGGTTGAGTTGGGAGCCACTAATTCTTGAAAATTTTATCCTGGGAAATAAAATCATTGCTTACTTAATTAAGATTAGCTCTACATAGATCAGTCAGTATTTTTTGGTGTTTTATAATTGGATAATTTCAGAAAATCCAACTCTTTATTTACAGGAAAGAAAGATCTTTAAGGCCATTTTAAAGTAATTGTTTTCTATCTTACTTAATTGTTATATGACCAATGTAATTTATTTGAAATGCCTGAGACTTGTTTTATAGCCTAGAACAGTGATTTTTAAAGTGGACTAGGCCAACAACAGGAGCTTTAAGTTGGAACTTGATAAAAATAAAAAGTCTCAGATTTTATTTCAGATAATTTAGAAATATGAGGGAGAGCAGGGACCAGCATAACTGGCTCTCCAGATAATTCTGATTCAACCCAAAATTTGAGAACCCCTAAGTTAGTATATAGTCAATTTTAGTAAATCTCTTTTGTGTGCAAAGAAAATTCCATCCTCTAACTGTTGGAGACAATTCTACATAAGTTAGAAAAAATAAAATGGTCAACTGTTTTGCTTAATTGTTTGATATCTTTCTTGAATTGCTTGCACTAATTTTACTAAACGTAAGTCTCAAAGTTCCCATTCTCCTCATTGTTTTGTCACAGAATTTTGCAATTTTCTGGTTTTTTTTCTGACTGTTTGTATTTTGTGATTGTCTTGTTATATTGAAACAAGTTAAAAAATTGTAGTAGTTTTCTTACTTTTTCTTTTTCTTACTTTTTCTTTTTATCCAAAACTTTTTGTTTTGGATTTAGATTTGTTTTCTGAGAACAAGATAGCCAGATTGACTTTTTGATTAATATTTGCTAGTTAAATCTTTCTCCCTCATAATTGTGCTCCAATTTTTATAAGCATCACTTATAGGGCATACAGGGTGATATTTTTCTAAAAGTTCAATCTTTCCAGGGAAGAATTGGGGCATCTACATTTATAAAAGTTACTAATATTTGTATTTATTTCAGTCATCTGTTTTTATTATTTTAATTATCCTAACAATAATATACCTTTCTTTATCTGTTTTTCTGCTTCATTTTTAACTTTTCATGGCTTTTCATTTACCTCTAGTGACTTAAAAAAAATTACTCACTTTATTTATATGTTTTATTTGCTAACTCTAAAACTTATATACAACATATAACTCATCAAAGTTGAAAGCTAATTCTTTTATTTTCTTTTATATGATAGCTCATTATTGTCTTTATTTATTTGACTTGATTTTACTTCTGCCATATATTCTGCATCACAAGGAATCTGAAATAATTTTAAGTTAATTTCTTGGTTTAGAGTTTCTTAAATATATGTGGAAGTACAATTTTGTGAATCATTTTGCAGATATGAGATCTCAAGAAAGTATTTGCTCTGATTTCTTACAATATCCAGAGCCATCAGTAGACCATTTGACACCAATCTGATGCTCATTTCTTTTTTGAAAATCTACACTATTCTCATATTTGGATGTTCCTGGATTTCACACTACAGAGTAAGTAATGTAGGATTTTATTTTTCAATCTCACCATCTTATGTCTACTTGTGTTGCTACTTTGTTCATTGAGACACTGGTCCTTTTACTTTTAAGACTCCTACTCTACTCATTTAGTTCTGGAAGATTACTTTTTTTTCAATTATTTATTTGATAATTCCACCAATTATTTTTTCCTACTCTTTTTTTGTAAATTCTATTGGCTCATATCTTTGGGGAATTTCTCAAATGCTCTGTTATTACACTTATGGAATCCACAATTCCCCCTTTTTAGTGGGGAGTTTTTGTGTTTTTATTTTAACCAATTCTGTCTTGTACATTTTGGGAGAGAAACTTTTTATTGCTTACAAAAACATAAATTTATTGTACAGGTGAGAATTATAGGCAACACATGTATAAAAGTTAAAGGTTATGGTGCACTTCATATTTTGCTCTTGTAATTATACAACACAATTTTATAGAATTATATATTATTTTCCTATGAGAAAACAGTATGTATTAGCTAGGCATGGTGGCACATGCTTTTAATCCTGCTACTTGGGAGGCTGAGACAGGAGGATCACAGGTTTGAGGACAGCCTCAGTAAATATTGATACTCTCATCAACCTAGCGAGACCCTGTTTCCAAATAAGAAATAAAAATTGGACTGAGGGTGTAGTTCAGAGGCAGAATGCCTCTGGGTTAATTCCCAGTATCACAAAACAAAAAACAGTATGTTTAGAAACTTAACTTATAGCTAAAATAGATCATTATATTACATGGCACAAGTAAAAATGTATCAAGAATAAACCAACATAAAGAATGTGATGAGGCAGTGAAAAAATAGGAATTAAATATCCAGAGCAAAAAGTCAAGAAAAACAAAGTTTTCAATTGAAAAATAAATACTTATTTAGAGTCTACAGAATTCTCCACTTTGTTCATTAAAATGTATTTTTATCTGAACTGGATATGGTGGTGTACTCCTGTAATTCCAGTACTTGGGAGGCTAAGGTAGAGGATCTCAGGTGCACACAGCACTTGGTGAACTTTCCCCCAGCTTTCTCCTACTCAAACTATTAACAGTAAGTTTCTTAATGTGTTTGTCAGTCAATGTCTAATTTTTCTTTCCTTTTTTTTTTCTACTGGAGGTTGAACCAGGAGGCATTCTGCCTCCAAGATATCCTTGTCATTTTTTTTTATTTTAAAATAAGGTCTCTCTAAGCTGGTGAGAGACCTGTGTAAGTTGCTGAGGCTAACCTCAAACCTCTCATCCTCCTGTCTCAGCCTTTCAATTACTGAGATTACAGGGTGCACCACCACACCTTGCAACATCTGATTTTTTTTTAAAGATGACCTTCCCAAAATGGAACTGGAATTTTATCTTAGGCAATACAAAGGTATGCAGTATTCTTCAAGAATTCCTTAGACCCTCTGGCTAGGACTTTGTGTACTCTTCTAATTGAGTCCCATATACTATTTCATCAGCTTGGAAATTGCAAATAAAGAATCATAACATTGACATGCAGAATTTATTCATAGAACATTATTTTAGCCCTGTCTCCATATTTATGCATGTAGAAAAAGTATCAAATATAGACACAAGTATTTCTTGCAAAGATAACTTCACAAAGAAGTTTCACATGCTATTATATTTTGTGTTTTGTGTTTCTTATTAAGTTATGATTCTTGTATTGAATTTTGAACACTCTGTATTTTAAAGGGCATGTCTCTGCATTAAACAGAAAAAGAAAATTATGTTTAAAAGTTAAATATTTATAATTAATTTAATTTCAAATGGATGAGGTATTTCTAATATTAAATGCCCATAACCAATGCATGGAGAAATAACCAATGCATGGAGAAAGTAGACATTTTTTAATAAAAGGATTTGACTAAACTCTTTTCTTCTTTTGGTATTGAGGATTGAACATAGGGGTATTCAACCTAAGAGCTACACTTTCGGCCCTTTTTGTTTATTTATTTATTTATTTTAGAATTTCTTCTGTGAATTTATTTGATTTTTTTAAATTGGTGCATTGTAATCATACATCTTTGTTAGGTACAAGCTGATAAAGGCATACATGTGCACATTTCTCATTTAACAGTTTCTCAAAGTTGCTGAGAATCTCACTAAGCTGCTTAGGCTGGCCTTGAACCTATGATCTTGTCTTGGCCTCCCGAATACTGGGGAATTTGACTAAACTTTTGAAAATATAAGTATATTAAAAAACTAGACTCTTGATGGTTTCCTTTGATGAGCAGAAACTATCAAGAGTCTAAAGAGAAAGCCTACAGAATGGGAGATCTTTGCCAGTTATCCCTCTAATAGAGGACTAGTATGTAGAATATGCAAACAAACTTAAAAGACTTTACCCTAAAAACAAATAACCCAATCAAGAAATGGGCAATTGAACTAAATAGACACTTCACAAAAGAAGGGATACAAATGGCTAAATACATGAAAAAATGTTCAACATCATAAGCAATCAGGGAAATACAAATCAAAATTACACTGAGATTCCATGTAACCCCAATTAGAATGGCAATCATCAAGAAGTCAAAAAACAATAAATGTTGGTGAGAATATGGAGAAATTGGAACTCTTATACACTGTTGATGGGATTGCAAATTAGTTGCTATGGAGATCAATGTAGATAATCCTCAGAAACTGGGAATGGATCCACCAGATGATCCAATGACACCACTCCTGGGTATATTTCCAAAGGTACTGAATTCAGAGAACTACAGTAATCTATGCATATCCATGCTCATAAAGCACAGGTCACAATAGCCAAATTATGGAACTAATCTAGGTGTCCATTAATAGATGAATGGATTACAAAATTATGGGATGTACGCACAACGGAATTCTACTCAGCAATAAAGAAGAACAAACTTTTTGCAAGGAAATGCAAGGACTTGGAGTATATTATCTTAAATGAGATTAGCCAGTCACAGAAAGTGAAGGGTCATATGTTTTCTTTAATATGCACCAGCTAGGGAGTAATTGGGATACCAGAGGGACTCCAGATAATGAAGGAGAAACCTCAGTGGAGCCAGAGAGGTAGTCTAAGGAAAGGGGAGGGGGAAGATTGAGGGTGATTGAAGGAATTACTACCATCCTACCATCAACTTTACATATATATATGAAAATACTAATGTCAATCTCAGTACCCTGTATGGGAAGGGAGGGATTGAGAGGGAGCTGGGCGGGTTGGGGGGGGGTGTGGGTAGGTAAACCAAGTGCTCTGTGCATGTATGTCACTGTCAACATGATTTACATTATGATGTGAGAGCATGAGAATATACTGCATTTATTGAAAGGAGCAGCTAAGCCTTAAACATATGAAAATGTTCTTAATTCCCCTCCTTCCAGATTACTCTCTGGTTCCTTTTTATGATTTGCTGGAACTTTAGATACAAGTGGGTCATGGTGGCATTTGCCTATAATCCTAGTACTTGGGAGGCTGTAGCTCAGAGGCAGAATGCCCCCAGGTTCAATCTCCAGTACCACCAAACTAAACAAAAGCAAGCAAACAAACAAAAAACCCAGAACTTTAAATACTTTGAAAATTGAATTTTAAAAAGCAACATTAACATCTAACATATATAGTAACTTTTATCCAATTCTCCATATTTGAAATATCTAGTTTAGGATTGCCTCTACATTAGTTTTTACAATGATAAAAGTAGCCAAAATACTCTACATTTGTAAAAATTATTAAAATATGTCAGTGAAATTTCAATCAACTTAGAAAGCACAATAATATAGTCTTCCCTTTTCCTACAAACTAATCTTCTTAACCTGGCGGTTGAGTCTAATTAATGTTAGCCTGAATTATTTCACCCATAACTTAGAATATAGCACCCCCTTTCCCCAGCTCCAACTCATGAGAATACACTACATTTATTGAAAGGAGCAGCTAAGCCTTAAACATATGAAAATGTTAATTCCCCTCCCTCCAGATTACTCTCTGTTTCCTTTTTATGATTTTCTGGAACTCCCTGGCATTTCCACCCTGCCTCCTATTCCCTCCCTCTCACACATCCCTTCTTATTCTTTGTGGTCACTTCTTACTCATACTACAAAAACATCTAACAGAAAAAAACACGAGGACTTCTATGAAGTATCTCTCAGTCCAGGGATAGAAATAGTTGTTTCTTGTGTGTCTTTCTACGGTAGCGTAAGTTGACTGCTAGTTGTTTATGAGCTTGCTGCCTTCCTTAAACTATAAAGTGCTCAGAAATAGAGTTTGCTTCTTCATATACCCGAATTACCAATATCTAACGCTAGGGCAAGTCCATAATACTGCTCAGTAAGTTTAGCTCAATTTATGAATATTGCTAGTGCTCCAATTCTTGTGTTTATCTCTGACACCAAAACAATTATTTAGAAACTGGATTCTATTTCTCAAAAGCTTTATACAGCTACTTTGTTTTTTCCCTTCTCTTTTTCTTCCACTTTTGTTTCTGTTTCTTTTTATGTCTTTCTTCCTTCCTCCTTCCCTTCTTTATTCTTTTTTTTTAATTGGTGAATTGTAATCATACATCTTAATGAGGTACAAGCTGGTAGAGGCATACATGCACATAGCACTCATTTAACTCTTCCCCAATTCCCACCCCATTCCCTCCTCCTCCCTCCTTCTCATGTTTGGCTTATTGATTGACTTTGATAAGTTTGTTAATGTATATCTTGTGCGTTAGGGTATTTCCCTCTTCCCTCTCACATCACCTTTGGTTAGGTCACCTTCTTTGCTCATCTAAAGTTTCTCTTTCTTTTTCTAGAGTCCCTTCTATGTCTCACTTTTCCCCTAGCTTCCGCATATTAGGGAGAGCATACAATGTTTTACTTTTTGTGACTGAATAATCTCATTTAGCATAATGTTTTCCAGTTCCATCAATTTCCCTGCAAGTGACATGATTATTTTCTTCTTTACGGCTAAGTAAATTTCCATTGTGTACATATCCATAATTTTATAATCCACTCCACTGTTGATGGACATTTTGGCTGATTCTATAGTTTGGCAAGTATGAATTGTGCAGCTATAGACATAGATATGCCTGCATTAGTCTGTTAGTTTGATTTCCATTCTTTTGTGTAGATATCCAGAAGTGGTATTGCTGGATCATATGGTAGGTTAATTCCCATTCTTCTGAGGATCCTCCATACTGTTTTCCAAAGTGGTTGCACTAATTTGCAATCCCACCAACAATGTAATAGAGTTCCCACTTTTCCACACCATCACCAGCATTTGTTGTTGTTTGTGTTTTTAATGATTGCCATTTAAATTGGAGCTAGTTGAAATCTCAGGGTAGTTTTGATTTGCATCTCTCTGATTGCTAGGGATATTGAACATTTTTTCACACATTTATTGGCCATTTGTATTTCTTATTTTGTGCAGTGTCTGTTTAGTTCACTTGCCCATTTTTTTTTTTAATTTGGTTACTTGTTTTCTTTGCGGTGAGTTTCTTGAGTTCTCTGTATATTCTAGATACTAGTCCTCTATCAGAGAAGTAGTTGGCAAAAATTTTCTCCCATTCTGTTGGCTCTCTGTTGAGGTTCTTCATATTTTTTCTTTACTGCACAGAAGTGTAAGGGCAGCTCATGTCATGTGGCATTCAGCACTCACAGACTCTGACCTTTTTTGGTCAAATATGACCCCTCTACCCTAGGGAAGCCGGTGGGTGGGTCAAGGAAAGGCCTCCTCCGCAGCTCCCATTGGCTCCTGCCCCAGCTTCATCTCCATATCTGACCTTCCCATATATACTATTGTGTGTTCGAATAAAGCTGAGATCCTGCAGTGCCTGGTCGCTGACTAGACTTCCAGCTTGGTGCGTTTTTTGGGGGGGTTATCTCGACTCCTCAGGGTGGTGGGCCCAGTCTATGACACTCTCCTTCTTGCTCGGCCCCTGCAAGCGAAGCAGCTGGCCGGCTTGGTTTACTCTGTGTTGCGTGGGACACAACACAGAAGCTCTTCAGTTTAATGCAATCCCATGTATTGATCTTCTTTGAATTTCTTGTGCCTTTGGGGTCTTGTTGAGAAAGTTTTTACTTGTGCTTATGTGTTGAAGTGTTGGGCCTATGCCCTATTCAAGTCATTGCAAGGTCTGTGGTCTGATTTTCAAGTCTTTGACCCATCTTGAATTGACTCTTGTGCAAGGTGAGAAAGTGGGGTTTATTTCCATTTTTCTGCATATTGTTAACCAGTTTTGCCAATCTATTAGTTGAAGAGGCTGTACTTTTTCCAGTATATATTTTTGGCCCATTTGTCAAAAATCAATTGGCTGTGTGAGGATTTGTTTCTAAATCTTCTATTCTGCTCCATTGGTCTATGTGTCTGTTTTTGTGCCAATACCATGCCGTTTTTATTACTGTGGCTTTGTCGAATAGTTTGAAATCAGGTATTATGATGCCTCTTGCATGGTTCTTGTAGCTGAGAACTACTTTGGTTATTGTGGGGTTTTTGTTGTACTTACTTTTCTTCTTTTCATTCTTTCAAAATCACTGTGTCACAGTAATGAGTTTTCTTAGCTAATCCTTAGTGATTTGGATTTTTTACTATTAAGCCCAGCCTTTCTAGGATCACATCAACAATATCTTTCATTAAACTTCTCTGTGCAGACCTACCACACTTGTGCACCTGTAAAGTTGTCTTTGTTTTGGAACACTGATAGTCACATGAACTACACCAAGCTGAATAGTCACATGAAGTCATGAATTCTGCAAAAGATGGAGTTCTTGTATTTAATCTTTGTACTGATATTCTAATTTAAAAACTATTAAGTCACATAATTTCTTTGAACCTTTCCCTAGAATAATTGATTCCTGGTTTGGTTCCCATATATAGGTTCCAAGTCTTCAGCTAGCCCTGTTTTTCTGTCTGAACTCCTGGCCCTTTGTGGTTTTGTCTGGGCCAATCTCTGCATACTGGGACAGAAAAATACCCCAAATGCACAGGATGCAGATTGAAGAGCACCAGAGAAGCTCCACTATGTCCTATCTGCTCTCTCCTGATGTATATTTTTCATGGCACTTACATTCTTCTTATACATAATTTCCTTCTTTCTTAATTTTATTATTCATTGTGTGTACATCCTTGTTAGTATATAAGCTGCAATACAAGCAGGATTTTTTCTTCTTATGATTTTTTGTCTTTTTTATTCACCAATGTCCTCAAGCATTTAGAACCATACCTGGTTCATATAGGCGCTCAGTAAAAACTTACTGGATTAATAAAGGAATGAAAAAATAATAACACCAGCTCAAAAATATTCTGTTGGGATAGATACACATTTCTGACATTTTGCAATCAAAATATTAAAAATAATATTCTTTCTAGTCTCAAGGGGTAAGATAAATGAACAGTTTTGAAAGAGGATATTTATATTTGTTGTTCTCTTTCTTTGATATGGCATCATGTTTTAAAATAAATATGACCATGCACAAGCTCAGAAGGAGTTCCTGGGATTTGGATTATTAATCAATGGAAATTTTCCAGCATTCCAAGGTGCTGACTTAGAGTTACCATGTGAACAACCTCATGAATAGACCTTTCATTTCCTTATTTCTCAGAATAGCAATTTCCCAGAAGCCCCTTTCTGGTGGGCCCCTGATTTAATTCTGGCATTCGTTTTGACTCATTGGCTATAATAGAAACTACAAGGAACATGTAGAAGTCATTGAAATATTGCAGGTGAACCCTACCTAAGAAAGAAAAAATATGAGATAAATGGATCAATTATAGATAAGTAATGAAAAACAGACTCTACTTTGTAAAATGTACCA
>PVLC010035463.1:0-16314 GCA_004027655.1 Graphiurus murinus | reverse complement strand
TTTTCCTAACATAATTTATTCTTGCCCTATACTTTTCTTTTTTTTTTTTTTTCGGTACTGGGGATTGAACTCAGGGACACTCTACCTCTGAGTTATACCCCCAGCCCTACTTTTTATTCTTTATTTTTGAAACAGGGTCTCACTAAGTTGTGGAGTGCCTCACTAAGTAGCTGAGGCTGGCTGCAAACCCGGATCCTCCGGTCTCAGCCTCCCAAGTACTGGGATTACAAGCCTAGGCCACCACGCCCAGCCCTTTTACCCCATATTTTTCTAATAGATAGGATAAGTCATAGTATATTCAATACTATAATAAAGGTGAGCTTATGTATATAGGTAACTATAAGTACTATATCACAAACTTATATGTTATATGTAAACTTACATATAATAAATTAATATAAATTATAAACTATAAAAAGAAAAACTTTATTTGGCAAAGAGTGTAAAGAAATATACAATACCATGTATCCTGGAAACATGCCCTAGTAACTTTTTTATTATTTTTAGTTATATAAAAAGGTCAAGTCCTTCCAAGCTCACTAAATAAATATAAAACTACAAGCAACTTATTGGAAGGAACAAAAAAAGCTGTTTGGTACATACTATAAAAACAACAGGAAGAATAATCACTAGCACTTACCTAACACTTAATTATGTATGTAGAACGCCCCTGAGTTCAATCCCCAGGACTGCAAAAAAAAAAAAAAAATTTACATACCGCTGGGCATGGTGACGCATGCTTGTAATCCCAGCATTTGGGAGACTGAGACCGGAGGATCCAGGTTCAAGGCCAGTCTCAGTTACCTAGTGAGGCACTCCGCAACTTAGTGAGACTCAGTTTCAAAATAAAGAATAAAAAATAGGGCTGGGGGTATAGCTCGGAGATAGAACGCCCCTGAGTTCAATCCCCAGTACCACAAAAATAAATAAATAAATAAAAATAAGGAATAAAAAATAGGGCTGGGGGTGTAGCTCAGAGGTAGAATGCCCCTGGGTTCAATCCCCAGTACCGCAAAAAAAAAAAAAAAAAAAATTAATAAACCTTAAGACACATCTACTTTTTCTTATAATAGTTTAAGATAACACTTTTTCCCAATTAAACTATAAAGTGTAGAATGTGTTAACATTGTATGCCTAGGAGTTGAATGAAATGTCACAAATCTCCTACGTAAAAAGCTAATGTCAGTTATTTTGATTATAAAGGACTATTTCTTGGTATTTAGCCAAGTGTTTTGGGAGCAATTATAAAAATTCTGCACTAAACAGTTCATTGTAAGAACTGTTACAACTCAAATTCTAGAAGCCTTATATAAGAATGCTACTACACAAATCATTTATGCTAATGGAATGCAGTTTACTATAATTCAAAGCAAAACATATTTTAGAAAGAGAACATGCCATCACAAAATTCCTGGATTCATGTCATTATTACAGATCATTATTGGATAATTTATTATATACTTAAGGCATTTTTTTTTTAAAACAAAAACACATTTCAGCCAGGTACAATGAAGCATCCCTGTAATCCCAGAGATGCATGAGGTTGAGGCAGGAAGATCATAAATTCCAGGCCAGAGTGGGCAACTAAGCAAGACTCTGCCTCAAAACAAAAATAAAAAGGGCTGGGGATATAGGTCAGTGGTAGAGCACTTGCCTTGCAAGAACTCTGGATTCAATTCCCTGTACTAAAAAAGGAAAAAAAAAAAAAGTTTCTGTGTTATATGGTTAGTAATACAAATTCAGTATCATCTATTTGAATTCTAACTCTTGATAACTGTCCTATTAAAATTTCTTGAGGTATCAATTCTACCTATAATTATTTTTAAAAGTAAAATAAGCATTTAAGAGAAAACCACTGATCAGTAATTACAAAAACATAGATGAGAATACTATTCTCATACCTATTAAAATAATCATGCTGCAGAAAAGCATTGCCATGAAAACGTGCTGATTCACTGTTAAGTGAACAGAACATTTTGCACTGTAATGGATGCATTATACGCCTATTAGATCATGTGTCTGTACGTGTATATATGTTTACATAATGGCTAAACAAAATGTAGGAAAAAGACACTCCAGAAGACTAGCAGCGACTTCTCTTGGAGGTAGTGTGGAGCAGGGCAGGTATACTGGGCACTGAATATACATGCATTATACCTGTGAACTGCACCCTTGGTCCTATTTTATTTTTATTTTTCAGTTTGAAACAAGGTCTCACTAAGTTGCTGAGGGCTTTATTAAGTTGCTAAGGCTGGCTTCAAATCTAAAATCCTCCTGTCTAAGCCTTCCAAGTACTGGGATTACAGGCATGCATCACCACGCCCAGCTAGTGGCTTCTCTTGGTGGTAAGGTTTCCATAATATTTTTAAAACTTAGCCAGGCATGGTGGTGCACACTTGTAATCTCAGTACTTGGGAGGCTGAGACAAGAGGATTGCAGGTTCTCGGCCAGCTTCAGCTAACTCAGTGAGGACCTCTGCAACTTAGTGAGACCCTGTTTCAAAAATAAAGAATAAAAAATAGGGCTGGGGTGTAGCTCAGAGGTAGAATGCCCCTGGGTTCAATCCCCAGTAGTGCAAAAATAAATAAATCTTAATCTGTGCTTTTTTAGTGTTTCCAAAGTTTTCTACATTAGCATGTGCTACTTTTATAATTACAAGAAGATTAAGAAAGTCAACTATTTACACTAAACCATATTTTAATACAAATAATAACATTTAACTAGTCAAAAACTTTCATTAATACAACTCCCACTTTGTGTTTTCTTAATACAAAAACCACTGAACATGAATCAACCTGTATTTTCATTTTTTACTACAATGAGAGCTAAAAATGTAAATTATCTGGCAATTAAAGTAAACTGAAAAAATGGGAATTTTTGTCTTCATACTTTACCTTATTTATATTAATATTTTCCATCTACTCCTCTGATTGAGTACTAATATCTAGATTATAAAAAAGAACTTAAAAAACTTAACACTAAGCTGGGTGTGGTGGTGTGCACCTGTAATCCCAGTTGAGGGACTGAGACAAGAGGATCACAGGTTCAAGGTCAGCCTCAGCAACTTAGTAAGATCCTATTTCAAACTGAAAAATAAAATAAGGATAGGGGTGTAGCTCAGAGGTAGAATGGCCCTGGGTTCAATCCCCAGTACGAAATAAATAAATAAATAAACAAACCTAAAATAAATAAATAATGGGCAATTGAGCTGATTAGATACTTCTCAAAAGATATACAAATGGCCATAAACATGGAAAAATGTTCAATATCATCAGCAATCAGAGAAATGCAAATCAAAACTACATTGAGATTCCATTTAGCTCCAGTCAGAATGGCAGCCAGCAAGAATAAATGTTGATGAGATGTGGGAAAATGGGAACCCTTACATACCGTTGGTGAAATTGCAAATTAGTACAGACACTATGAAGATCAGTTGGAAGGTTCCTCAAAAGACTAAGAATGGAACCACCCTATGACCTAGCTATATCAGTTCTTTCCAAAAGAAAGTGAGAATAGTGATACGTGCATATCCATGTTTATAGCAGCACAATTCACAATATCCAATTTATGGCACCAACCTAAGAGTCCAGCCACAGATGAATGGACAAAGAAAATGCGATATAGACACAATTTTACTCAGTCATAAAGAACAAAATTATGTCATTTGCAGGAAAATGGATGGAACTAGAGAATGTTATGCTAAGTGAGATCAGCTAACTTCAGAAAGTCCAGGATTGTGTATTTTCTCTCATGTTTGGAAACTAGAGAGAAAATACGAAGCAAAAGGGACTTCAGATAAATGAGGAGAGAGACGAGTAGAATTGGAGGAGGAAGGTAGAGAGGGAAAACGGAGAACTGATGAAGGAAACAGTTCAAATAATGCTATGTCCATATATGAAGTTATCACTACCAACCTCACTAACATGTACAGGGAAGGGAAGAAGGGGTGTGGGAAATCTGGAGGGAAATACATCAAGTGCTGTGTGCATATATGTTTGTATCACTTTGGTGTGTGTGTGTGTTACTTGGGATTAAACCCAGGGACATTCTATCTCTGAACCACACCCACAGCCCTATTTTATTTTTTATTTTGAAATGAGGTCTAGCAAAGTTGCTGAGGGTTTTGCTAAGCTGCTGAGGCTAGCCTTCAACCTGTGATCCTCCCATCTAATCAGTCATCTTTTTTATTTTCTTGTCCTAGAATACTTGTATCTATTTGGTATGTAGCTCTCTAGTGGCCAAACTAGTACAAATATTACTAAACATGCCCATAGCAGCTGTTCCCCTCACCTTTTAACTACTCTGATTACGTGATACTAGTCAACAAGAGAAATTTAGGTATGCCCTTCCCTAAAACTATATTCACTAGTGAATATAATGACTATATTAACTGAATTTCTAACAACCATCCTCCTTTTTCAATTTTAATCTCATTAAAGAAAGGTGAGCTAGCAAAGCTAAAAAGTCACTAAAATACTGTTTAGTTTCTTGTACCAACATTACACTGCCCTTTCAGTTTTATTTTTCATAACTACACACTCATTCACATATAAAGTTGCATTTCATTGGGATTCATATATGATTTCTTAAAGGGGAAGAAAGCATTCCAAACCTGAAAAGCACGGTAACCTAAACAATCAAATTTATTGTCACTGGAATGAAGTTATTTGAACTTTGGGGTCAACAAAAGTATAATTTTATAGTTATATCTTCTTTTTTTTTTTTTTTTTTTTTTGCGGTACTGGGGATTGAACTCAGGGGCATTCTACCTCTAAGCTATACCCCCAGCCCTATTTTTTATTCTTTATTTTGAAACTGAGTCTCACTAAGTTGCGGAGTGCCTCACTAGGTAGCTGAGGCTGGTCGCGAACCCGGATCCTCCGGTCTCAGCCTCCCGAATGCTGGGATTACAAGCGTGCGCCACCACGCCCGGCTGTTATATCTTCTTTAAAAAGATAAAGGGGGACACAAACTATGCTCTGAAAGCAGCATAATCTAAACAGTATGGCAAATGTAAACATCACTAAATATTTTAGCAAGACAAATTAATATCTTTGAAAATTAAATTTGACGTTAGGCATGGTGGCACATATCTGTAATCCCAGTACTTTGGAGGTTAAGACAGGACAGGAAAATCAAAGGCTCATGGTCAGTCTCAGCAACCTACCAAAGGCCCTCAACAACTTAGTAAGACCCTGTTTGAAAATAAAAAATAAAATAGGGCTGGGGGTGTAGCTCAGGGATAGAACACTCCTGGGTTCAATCCTCAGTACCACGAACGCAATAAGTTAAATCTGTCTATAATATCAGCATCTTAAAAGTTGAGGTGCAAGCAGGCCTGTAATCTTAGTACTTGGGAGGCTGACACAAGAGGATCACAGATTCAAGGCCAGGCTCAGCGACTTGGCAAAGCTCTCAGCAACTTAGCAAGATCCTATTTCAAAATAAAAAAAAAAAAAATAAGGCTGGGTATATAGCTTAGAAATAGAATGTCCTTGAGTTCAATTCCCTGTTCCACCACCAAAAAAAAAAAGTTGAAATGTATATCACCATCAAATATATCCTAAACTTTTTTTAGCTTATTTTAAAAAAAATATTAAGAGAAATCACAGTAAAAAGGACCAAAACTACCATATAATTGGACCAAAAACCCATAAATTATTTTAGAGATGAATTTTTGTTTCATCTTGTTTATAAATCCATAAAGTCATAAAAATTTTAAAATATAGATATGCCCATGAAACATCTCATGTCCCACCCTCCTAATCAGATTTCTACTACCTTTCCCATCATTATCAGTTTTCCAGTATCCTTCTAGTTTACACACAGGGGAGCAAACACAAGTTTACACTGTTATGACACACATCCCCTTTTAACACATAAAATACCACATTATTCACACTGCTCTACACCTTGCTTTTTTTGCTTTAGACAAATTTTTGAGATCTTTCCAGGTTGGTACACAGAAAGTTTCCGCATTCTTTTTTCATAGTTGATCACGACAAGTTCTGCCACATTTTCCATCTACTTTCTCCGGGCTTTTAGTGACATTCTGTTCAGTAAACTCCTTAAAACATGAATTACTTTCCTTTCCCCAACAAGATTTTCAACCGAAATAGATTTGCGATGTTGTTCAGAGGAAGCAACTCTATCTAGAGTACTTTTGAAGCATGTTTGTTTACAAACAGGTGTGTGAGTAGAGAAGGGTATAGTTCCACAACTTTTTTTCCTTCTAATCACTTAAAGCTACAAATTAGAATGCAATTTTCGAGTGAAATTACCTTTACTTTGATTTCGGGGATCAGGGTACAATCAACAATGACTAAAAGTTTCTTTACTTCTTGTGCTTTTCTTTCACTGTAAAAGAAAATACCGATGTTTTGTTTTAAGGAGGAAGCTAGAAAACTTTAAAGTCATATAGCCTCGCATTCTAATAACAAGACACTATAGTCTAATTTGATCTGTCACCTGTCAGGTTACAGACCAAGGCTTTTTTCTCTTTCAGTATTCTGTTCTTCTCAACAGGACGACTTCTACCCCAGAGAAAAACAGCTTCGAGAATATAAACTTCGTCGCTATGAGCCCGACTTCACATTCGGGGGCCGGGGCACCAGGACCATCTCCTGGGCAGCCCACTCCGCTGGCGTTCAGGGATGTAAACACGCCGAGTGGGAGCGCCACGCGCCGGTCCCGGGCAGAAGGGAAGCCCGGCGCAGCGTCCTCGACCCGCGAGCAGCTCCAGTCCCTGCGCTCTCCCGGGACTGAGCCCCGGAACCTCGACCACTAACGGAACCAGCCCCCGGGCGGCGGCGGCGGCCGCTCGGACTGCGGACCGTGGCGCGCGGCCCGGGCGCCGGCAGGGCGGGGGTTCCCCGGAGGAGCTGGCCGCCCCAGCGCCCCATTGGGCGCCGCTCCAAACGTGCCCGAATGGTGACAGGAATAAAGTGGGTCACAAGGCCTAGCGGGTCCCGGGCGAGAGCCCTCTCGGCACCCGGTCTGGCTGGCCCGGCCGCCCCGCCACCGGAATCCGCTGCAGCCCGGGCGCCCTGCGGCCGCGGGCCCCGCCGAGCACCCCGATCTCCCCCTGCCCCGCAGGTAACCCCGGCTGCCCCCGGGGGCCGCTCTGCCTGGGCAGGCCTCCGCCCCAACTCCCGGGAAGAGCCGCGCCGGGCGAGACGCGCAACTTGGGCTCCAGCTCCAGCTCCCGCCCCCCTCCCTTGGCCGCCGCCCCCCGGCCCCACACGCCGCCCCCCGCTCCCTCCCCTCGCCCGCGCCCTCACCGAGTGGCTGGCGGCGGCTCCAGCGGCTTCCCTCCCCCACCGCGACTCGGGCTGCGGCAACTCGGAGCCGCCAACCGGCTGCGTCCCGGAGCCTCCGCGGCCCCCAGCGCCAGCAGTACCTGGGGCTGCGAGTGGCGCCCCCCGCCCACCCCCAAAATTCACCGCTACCGCCGCCCGCTCCTCCTCCCCCTCCCTTCCTTCCCCTCCTCCACCGGCACCGGGAGCACGCATGCGCCGCCGAGCGCAGCCGACCGGCGGACGTCAGGCCCGGGCCCACCCGGTGGGGCGCCACTCACCGGGAGCGCGCGCGCCGCGGCGGCCAGATTTCCTTCGCGCTCTCGCGGTCCGGGGTTTCCTTTTTTAAACCGGTAGCCGCAAGCGGAGTCTGTGATTGCGCTCCCTCCGGCGCATGCGTCGTCAGTGACCCCGGGCTCCGCGGCCGGCCGCGGCTCTGCGTTCGCCCCTCCCCTCGAGCTGGCCGGCCGCGGCGCGCCCCGGTGCGCATGCGACTTGCCCCGTTAGGCAGCGCCGAGTCGCGCCAGGGGATCCCGGGCGCCGGCGGCGACTCCCGCTCCCTCGGGCCGCGCGTCTGCGCTCTCCGCGGCCGCCGAGGGAAACCGGGATCTCCCGGCGTCCCTTTCCTGGAGGCCGCCGGCTACTGGAAAGCCGGGGAGGCGGGCCCGGGTAGGTCGGGGTGGCTTTGGCTTTCACCCTGGAAGCCTGGAGCCAGGAGGAAGAGCTCCTGATGAGACGATCCCGAGGCCAGAGGGGGGACCCTCTCGAAAAGCAAAAACAGTTTGCCGATGCCCTGTTAGACTTCGCGAGTGTCGGCGGGAGGCGTTCTTAAACCCTCGCATTTCCTCTGCTGGAGGTTGCGAAGGTGCCTGGACCGCCAGGGACACCCAGTCCCCATCTCCCGGAGGCGCGCGGCGGCGCGGGTTGCTGCTTACTGGTGGGTGGGCCTGAGGAGACCGGACCAGCGTCCTCGGCTGGAGGGGTGAGGCAGAAGGTCGGGAGGTGTATTTGCCAGTTTGCAGCACTCCTCCGGCCTTTTCTTAAAAGCCAACTGACCGTGTAATGGAAGATGGGAGATGACGCAACCCGGGGATGAGCCAGGACCGTAATTTGCACTATTTCTTGGTTAGAACAACCTGTGAATACTTCCAGCTTATCTGGGGAAAGGAGTGGAATTACTTCCCTTGATGCTTAAAGCACACTTGGTCCACATGAGAACACGTCAGTGCTGGTTAATTTCCCGAAAGGAAGGCTTTATTAATCCCAATTCTCAGTAATTAGTATTTTAATTAGTATGGACTTGAAGTAGAAGGCATCTTGTTTAAAAAAGTACACCACTATTTGGGCTATGAAATCCTCCCACAAAAGTAACATTAACCTCAGTAGTTTCAAATTCTTACTGTATGCGTACAGAAAAAAGAACATTAAAACTGAGGAGCTTAATTCATATCCTGATCCTTCACCTGAGGATTTTTCTGTGGGGAGTGGGCATGTATGATTGTTAATTACTCCTTCACATAGCAGAAGGAATTTTAGCAGACATTTTTGCTTGTTCCACATTTATTCCCTATTCTGGTCATTTCCTTTGGAAAACCATCCTTTCTCCACACAGCCTATTTGGTATGAGCAGGACACCAGGGAGAAAACATGTTCGAGCTTATCTTCTTTCTTAGGCTTCAGTTACCAAAAAGGGTGTTGCCTCTTTTCCAGTGGGTTTGAACCTGGAAGATTGGAGGCCTGGAGCCATCTTTACATGCATGAATAACGAGAAAACTAAGTCAATAAATTATTGGATGTGTTTTATTGCTTAAACCAGTAAGAGATTTTCTGTTGCCTGCAATTAAGAGTCCTGATAGAGGTAGGTAGCAGGGGGGGGGGGGTAATAATACTGATAAAGTTGAACCAGAGGAAGAGTTGAATACTTTTCCAAGGGTTTGACGTTTGGATTTTATTCTGGAGACAGTGATTGCTCTTATTCCACATCCTCAAGAACATGTATCTTCAAAAATACCTTTGCCCGCCGGGCGTGGTGGCGCATGCTTGTAATCCCAGCATTCGGGAGGCTGAGACCAGAGGATCCGGGTTCGGGGTCAGCCTCAGCTACCTAGTGAGGCACTCCGCAACTTAGTGAGACTCGGTTTCAAAATAAAGAATAAAAAATAGGGCTGGGGGTGTAGCTCGGAGGTAGAATGCCCCTGAGTTCAATCCCCAGTACCGCAAAAAGAAAAAAAAATACCTTTGCCCTTTTTAATGGTTTCCTCTTAGTCACCAGAATCAAACCATATTCATCTCTGACTCCTCCCTCTTTCACATTGTGTTTAATTATTTACCAAGACCTGTTGATAATCCCGTTTTTCTGCTCAGTCCTCTGCCACTGCTTGAATATTTCCCACGGTTCAGTTCAAAATTTCTTCTTCTTTTCTTCTCCCCATATTCTCTCCAAGAGAAAAAGTTATTTTCAAAAGCTTTTCCAACTTCCACATTCCGTGTTTCCATAAAACAAAAATCCTACTTCATAGTTTTCTGGGTCTTAAATTTATGTCCCCAGCTAAACTCTGTCCTTAAGCACAATTTATGTAATGCAGATATTCTATTATTCTATTCACTCTTTGAATACCTTACTGTTTATTTATTTATTTATTTATTTATTTATTTTTTTTTTTTGCAGTACTGGAGATTTAACCCAGGGGCATTCTACCTCCGAGCTACACCCCCAGTCCTAATTTTTATTTTTTATTTTGAAACGGTCTCACTAAGTTGTGGAGAGCCTCATTAAGTAGCTGAGGCTGGCGGTAAACCTGGATCCTCCTGTCTTAGCCTCCCAAGTACTGGGATTACAAGTGTGTGCCACCATGCCCGGCTTCATACCTTACTATCATTTAAACTGACCATTTCTAACTCTCTTCTCAACTGATTTCCCTGTTACTCAATTTCTTCATCTTTAAAGTGAGAATAATCTCACTTTAATAATTGAGTAGTTGAGAAGTGTGTGTGTGTGTGTGTGTGTGTATAATAGTACCTGGTACATAGGAAATCCCACTTACGTGTTGGCCATTGTTCATCCATGACCTTCCTTTTCTGTGTAATTCTCCTTTACTCAGATTCTTTCCCTAGCCCTCTATGTTCCATCAGTCACAAAGTAGTGTCTGTTCTTTCATAATATGTATCTCATCCATTCTGTCATTGGCATTCCTAGTTTTACCACCTAGTTTAAGGTGAATTATAAGTTTAAAATATGCATAATAGATAATATAAGGTGAGGGTTTTAAATGCCTGACTTAGTCAATTACTCATATACTTTCTAGTCCCTTTAAAATAGAGGGAATTACAGTAATATGAGGTATTGTGGACTTCATAGTCAGTCTAGGCTTAAATCCTGACTAATTTTTCCTATGCTGAGAGACACTGAGCATGTCAAGTAATTCCTCTGGGCTTCGGGTTACTTAATCTTAACGTTACAAGAATAAGCACTTCAGAAAGTTGTGGCTTGAGCGATGAGGATGGTGGCTGTAGATCTTTACAATTTGTTGTTGGAACCCTAAGAATGGTTAAAAAGACTCAAAATCTTTAACTCTAGCCTACACCTCTCCTTTGGGTTCCATACACATATGTCCAATTACCTACTTGATGTTTCTTTTGGATGTATCAAATATCATGAATGCCCTTTTGATCTGTTCTCTGCAGAGCAATAAGAATATTCTTTTTTGAAAATATAAGTGAAGTCACATTATGTTCCTTATAAAATCCCTTTTATCATTTCCCACTCCATCCAGACTCTTAGTCATAGATACAATGCCCTGTTTGATCTGGTCCCTGCCTCCTTCTCCCATCTCATCCTACCATTTTCTCTCTTCCCATCACATAGCCACCAAGAAATTTCAATTACTTATATTATAATCTCTCTACTCTCAGGTATTGGCACATGTCATGCCCTTGCCTAGACCCCCACTCTGAACACACACCATTTCTTGTGGCTGGCACTTTCTCAACCTTTATGTTTCCAAGATCTAACTACACTACTTAAGTAAATCTCCCTCCCCACCCCCCACAATGCTCTTATTGTGTCTATTATTTATCCTGTATATTTATTTGTGGTATTCCTACTACAACATAGTAAACTCCAAGAGGGCAGGAACTCTATGTTTTGCTTACCACTGCTTATGCAGCATCCATTCCAGTCCCTAGGGTGAATGAAAAACGAATGAAATGAAATGTAAAACATGATAGAAAAAAAATTTTAGGATCATCTTCATATCCTAAATTATGATTGTGGACAGATTGTTTCCTACATTTAGTAAAGTGTATGAAAGTACAAAGCGGAGGTAAACTGAAATTAGTTAAATATGATTTAATACTCTGCTAGTAACAGCATTCAAAGACCCACAATTATAAGTACAGCTAACAACTATATAAGATGCTGAATGAATTCCAAAGTAGGGAACAAATACCATCAAGTATCTCCTCTTCTAGATAACTGCCAACATTTGGTGCCAACTTTTAACCCTTCCTTCACAGGGTTAAGAGTTAGACAAAACTGGACCTATTATAGTCAAAACTTCCAAGTCCACACTCTCAGGGCATATAAGCACAACACCTAGGAAAAAGATGAACACTTGACTCATTGAAGCCATGTCCTCTTAGGTTCCTGAAAGTACCTAAGAGGTACTTGTTTGTTTCTTTCTTTCTTTTTATGCCCCATCTCACCCTAAGTTAGGTGAGTAAGGTTCCAAGAGAATCAGCTAGAGAAGCTAGAGGTGACTGCAAGAAAGTGTCTCATCCACTGGCAGATGTGTTAATATCGCCCTGTATTAACATGAACAGGAGGAGAGAGACTTGGAGAGAAATACCTGACCCCAGAGTGGGTTGACGTGATCTGTTCCTATCTGCACTTCCACCATGTGACAAGGCAAGGATGTCTAAATTTCTCATGGGTTCACTGGTGCTGTGTAGAAAGTGCTGTTCAGGTTTGAACTTAAGTATCTTGATACTTAAGGGGGAAAATTTTATTTATTCTTCAATATCAAATATTGTTGAATGTTGGCCTTTTAAAACTCCTACATTTCTACCCCATCAAATAAAAATTAATTCAATAAGATGGGGAGCAGTATTGCATACTAAATAATTTTTCCACATTCTGACTAATATTTATACCTACTTAAATGTGAATGTGTCAGTGAAGCATTGTATGTAATCAATAGTGACCAGATTTGATATGCATGAGTCCTTGCTAGAAGACTCTGTGTGTGTGTGTGTGTGTGTGTGTGTGTGTGTGTGTGTATTTTGTGGAAGAGCAGGTCTGGAATCACAACCAGCCAGGTCTAACATGCTATAAATTCATGATTTTTACAGATATTAAAGTTTTCAGAATTGTGTGAATAAAAACTTACTGCCACTGATGGCTCTGAGTTAAGGAGAAAATACATTTTCTACTTCAGCTATGCTGTTATTTTTAAAGAAGAAAATGGATAAATAGGTGATTACCAAGAAAAAGATTACATTTAGGGGGACATTTTACATTTGGTTTCTTTTATTATTATTATTATTATTGTTGTTGTTGTTGTTGTTATTATATTTGTTTTATTTTTTGTGGTTCTGGGCTTTGAACCCAGAGGCATTCTACCTTTGAGCTACACCCCCAGCCCCATTTTATATCTTATTTGGAAACAGGGTCTCCCTAGGTTAATGAGAATCTCACTACTTGCTGAGGTTGTCCTTGAACCTGTGATCTTCCTGCCTCAGCCTCCCAAGTACTAGAATTACAGATGTGTGCCACCACCCCTGGCATTTGCATTTGGTTTAAACTAGAAGGGAAAACAATACTCATATGCATTATATGACATTAGAATTACACTACAATTTTAAGATCATATGAACTTTTGCTTTCATTTCTACAACTGTTTTATCCTGAATAGGAATTTATCCATCTATTTCTTAAGGAATTCAGGAGTTGGATCAATATAACTAGGTAACTGCTTCTCTGACATAATTTTACTTTCACCAGTGTAATAAATTATTTAAATCTGCATTTAATTTTCCTTGCACTTTATGATTCTCTACAGCATTTAAAATCCCTTACTCCCTAACAATAGCAACAAACAGCCTTTTCTTGACTCCATGTTAAACTGCCTCAGTTCTAATCAATTTATTTTTGTAATCTGGACACTTAAACTTAGTCTAGGTTCTTTCACAATAAACATCTACAGATCTAGGTTAAAACATCTAGGTTTAACATCTAGGTTAAAAGTAAAAGTCGCCCTAGCCCTCAAGGAAACAAGGTAACAGTGTTGGAAGCAGGGCTTGGATGTAATCTCAGGAGTGGGTAAATCCATTTTCTGGGTGGTGACCTGGTCCAGTAGGGTGTGGCTAGAGAAGGTGGGTCCCTGGAAATACAGCTTTGGGGATTATATATTGGTTCTTCCTCCCTTTGTTGGCTTTTGTCCCCCACCCCCAGCCCCTCACCACCGCTCTGGTGCTAGGGATTGAACCCAGGGGGGTTCTACCTCTGAGTTACACCCACAGGCCTATTTTACTCTTTGGTTTTATTTGGAAACACGGTCTCTCTAAGTGCTGAGGCGGCCTTGAACCTAGGATCCTCCTGTCTCAGCCTCCCAAGCACTGGGATTACTTCTGGTTTCCATGACATGAGGAGCAAAGCCTTGTGCTCTTCCTCTCTCCACTTCCTGCCCTGAGATCCAGTGTCCCTGGCCCCATGTGGACTAAACCCCAAATCCCCAATGAAACTGAGCAAATAAATCTTCCTCTAAGTTTTGTAGTCAGGTCTCTGTATTATAGCAGTGAAAATGATGACTAAGACATATGCATAATCAGAATTGTGGATCATCAGTGCCAACTGAGTAGAAGAATACAATCTGTTACTGCACTGTTAGTGCTAGATTCACCAGCCTTTCCTCTATATGTGTTGTTCGTTATTTTGCCAGATAAGATATCCTACCAGTCTTCAGCAGTGTCCTAATGCAGTATGTTTTCTCATGATGGATTCTTCCATGATTACTATAAAATATAGGTTAGTCCCACATATTTTTCTTATCTTGCGATCTCAGGATTAGACACATACTATTCTGATGATTATGTGGTTTAAATATTAGTGGTAATACGTATTTTCTAACAATACTGGAAATTTTTTGAAATGACATATAAATGATAATTCTAACAAAAATTGAAATAAATCTATAAATGTTCTGATCTCTGATTATAAAGGCAGGAGTAAAGAAAAAATTCAGTATGCATATACTTTAAAGCTATTTATTAAGTATTTCTACTTGGTATCATTATCACTATTGGCACTATCACTATCATTGTAAATAGAAGTGTTTCTAATTGAAGATACCATCATATCATCAATGCCTTTCTTGGGATTTTCTTCCAAATCAGTCTGTATTGCTCCAACTTCTGCTAGCTTCCATTCAAGTTCTGCAATAAATAACCCATTATTAAGCTGGATAAAAATCTCAGAAAATGAAAAGAATTTCTCATCTATATGAAATAAAATTAACTCTGATAAAATTAATGTGGAGATAAGGATATATTTAAAACTGAATGACTGCTAGGTATGGTGGCACACACTTGTAATTCCAGGACTTGGGAGGCTGAGACAGGAGCAAGTTCAAAGCCATCCTTGGCAACTTAGGGAGGCTCTCAGAAACCTAGTGAGACTGTTTCCAAATAAGAAATAAAAGGGTGTAGCTTAGAGGTAGAATGCTTTTGGGTTCAATCCCCAGTGCCAAAAAAAAAATTAAAAATAAAATAAAACTGAATGACAATGAAAGTATTACAAAATATCAGAATACACATTGAATATAGCAAAGTTATACTTAATGGGTTAAAATATTTATTTAAAAAGGACTGAAAACCGATGCATGTGTATGTATGTTTATAGCTGCACAATTCACAATTGCCAAAGTATGGGACTAGCCAAGATGTCCATCAACAGATGAATGGATTCCAAAACTATGGGATATGTACACAATGGAATTTTACTCAGCTATAAAGAAGAACAAAATCATGTCATTTTCAGGGAAATTGGTGGAACTGAAATTATATTAAGTGAGAAGTCACAAAAAGTAAAAAAAATCGTATGTTCTCCATAATATGCAAACGCTAGGGAGAGAATGGGTCATAAGAAGGACTCTGACAAAGGAGAAACCTTAGATGAGCACTGAAGGTGATGGGGGGGCACCCTAATGCACATGATGTACTTTCACAAACATATCAAAGTCAATCACTAAACTGAACCTGAGAAGGAAAGAGGGTGAGGGAGTGAGGTGGGATTTGGGGAAGGGTTAAATGAGAAATGTAAGCATGTTTGCCTTTACCAGCTTGTACCTAACAATGATTACAATGCACCAATTAAAAAGAAAAAAAGAGGACTGAAATAATTTAAAAGTTCAAATTGGGAAGTAGGAAAAGAAAATGATGTAAACACAAGGAAAGCAGAAAGAGGAATATAATGAAGAGAATACATTAGCAAAAGTAGAAAAACAAAAACAATAGGGATGACTAGCAAGCAGACTAACAGACACACTTCAAGCAAAAATGATCATAAGAAAAGGAAAGATACGAAGTAACAAAGAATCAACAGCAGACACAACCAATGACAAGATACCATTTATTATCCATCTGATTGATTGACAAACTAACAATACCAAGATCTGGTGAAGATGTAAGTAAATGAAAACTCCATAAACAAAGTTTTTTTTCGTTGTTTTTTGTTTTTGTTTTGCGGTACTAGGGATTGAACCCAGAGGCATTCTACCTCCACGCTACACTCCCAGCCCTATTTTTCTTTTTTTTTTTTTTTTTTTTATTTATTTATTTTTTTAAAATTTTTTAGCATGGAATTTTATACATTTCTTGGGTACAACAGGGTTAATTACACATTTTTGTTGGGTACAAACTAGTACAGGTAAAGACATCCATGCACATATTTCTCATTAACCCTTCCCCAATTCCCACCCACCCTCCCCCTATCTCCTGGTCAGTTTAGTGATTGACTTTGATG
>PVLC010035462.1:0-16315 GCA_004027655.1 Graphiurus murinus | reverse complement strand
TTTGGAAGTTCCTTAGGCCCTGCCCCCCACCTAAGAGCCAGGACAAAGGACACTGGAAATTTACAGCCAAGGGCAGACCCATCTTGAAACCTGAGAAAGAGGAAGGACTCAATTTGGACCACCTACTCAATTTGCGCCCACCAATACCTGAAGAAGGAGGAGGTCCAGACCTCTTCTGTGCCCAGCCCTCTTAAAAGCCTATAAAGGAAGAAGTTAACCACGCCTCTCTCTCTTGGGACCTGGGAAGCGCATCTGGACAGGAAGATGTCCGCTCACCTGTTTTTCTCCCCTTTCCCTTATTTTCCTAAATAAATTCCTACTTTTTGTTCCAAAAAAAAGAAAAAAGGAAAGTTGTTTTAAGATGTTGGTCTTAGAGGGGCACATGCCTATAATCCTGGTACTTGGGAGGCTGAGACAGGTTCAAGGACAGTCTCAGCCAATAGGGAGACTCATCAACCTAGCAATACCTTGTTTCAAAGCAAAAATAAAAAATAGGGCTGGGGTATAGCTCAAAGGTAGAATGTCCCTGAGTTCAATCTACATGGTTATTCTAGATCTCTTTTCAAATACTAGGTTAGTCAATTCTATACAAAGTACATAGTTAAGTATTACACAAGCACATGGAGCCTGTAGTTATAAAACTGAGTCTGTTAGAATAACTCTTTCCTCACCCTGCGCCAAGTGTTACTGGAGCAGAATTTTTGCTAATACATATTTTGCACACAGAGGTATGCTCCTGAAAGTCTCAAAACAAGAAAGAAAGAAGCTCTGCAGGGGCTCATAGACCATCCCTAGGTTTTCCCAGGACACACAGCTGAGAAGGGGGAAAGCTCATAGGCATCAAAATGCAAGAAACTATCAGGTGGCCTCTCAGTTGAATTAAATACTTTTTTTACTTCGGGTTATGTTGAAATAGATCTTCTCTGGCTAGTGAAAAGATGAGCTTTGATGAATATAAGACCTATGAGATGAATTTTTAAACAACAGTTCAAAAGTAATACTACTAAGAAAAACCATCTCTTCTTAGTCACAAACCATTTACAATATGACTAAAATAGGGAAGACATATGACACTCCTCTTTTTTTTGTGTGTGTGGTACTAGGGATTGAACTCAGGGGCATTCTACCTCCGAGCTATACCCCCAGCCCTATTTTTTATTCTTTACTTTGAAAGAGGGTCTCACTAAGTTGCGGAGTGCCTCACTAGGCCAGCTGAGGCTGGCCGCAAACCCTCTGGTCTCAGTCTCCCAAATGCTGGGATTACAAGCATGAGCGACCACGCCCGGCTCCACACTATTTCTAATTTTGGCTTTTTTTTACAGTGCTTATCCAATGGTTTAGGTATAGCTCTAATTGGCAAGGCAAAGAACTCCACAACAAATCTAAAAATAGCTGGAGAAAAAAACCAGTGGGGGGCGGGGTGGCTCAGCGGTAGAGCAGTTGCCTAGCCTAGCCTGCACAAGGCTTTGATCCCCAATACTGAGGGAGAAAAATAATCTAGGGATTACTTTGCAAATGCTTGAAAATAAAGTCAGAGGGCTAAATATGGATGAAGATGTCAGAAGAGGGTACACATAAAGTCTTTTTTTTTTTTTTTTTTTTTTGCGGTACTGGGGATTGAACTCAAGGGCATTCTACCTTCGAGCTACACCCCCAGCCCTATTTTTTATTCTTTATTTTGAAACCAGGTCTCACTAAGTTGCGGAGTGCCTCACTAGGTAGCTGAGGCTGGCCACGAACCCGGATCCTCCGGTCTCAGCCTCCCGAATGCTGGGATTACAAGCATGCACCACCACGCCTGGCTACATAAAGTCTTTTGAAAAAGTTAAATTTTTTTTGCACTGGGGATTGTACCCAGGGGCATTCTACCTCTGAGCTACAACTCCAGCCCTATTTTTTATTCTTTATTTTGAATCTGGGTCTTATTAAGTTGTGGAGGGCATCAGTAAGTAGCTGAGACTGGCCACGAACCTACAATCCTCCTGTCTCAGCCTCCCAAGTACTTGAAATTTCATAATTTCTAATCAACATAGTTTCTACAAATTTTCACTCCTCTGTTTATCTGCAGTGAATCTGGAGGAGGAAATAATGTTGGTTACTTTGTATAAATTCCAGTTTAAGTATTATTTGCATATTCCACAAGCAAAAAAAAAAAATTAAAATAATTTTTATGAGCGGGGGGGGTGGGGTGGTGACACAGGCTTGTAATCCCAGTAGTTGGGAGGCTGAGATAGGAGGATCACAGGTTTGTGGCCAGCCTTAGCTGTTTAGTGAGGCCCTCTAGAATTTAGTGAGACCTTGTTTCAAAATTAAAAAAAATAATATGAAATAGAGTTGAGGGTATAGCCCAGAGGTAGAAAGTCTCAGGATTCAATTCTCAGCACCAAAAACAAAAAAAAAAGAGAGAAAAGAAAAGAAATCAATAATAATTTGTATGGCTTCATAAGATAAATAATTTTATTAGGTTTCTATACCTTCCTATTTGTTTATTGTATTGAAGACTGAACTCAGGAACATTCTACCTCTGAGATACATACTCAGCCCTTTTTATTTTTTTTATTTTCAAACAGGGTCTCACTAAGTTGCTAAGACTGGCCTTGAACCTGCAATCATCCTGTCTCAGCCTCCCAAGCACTAGGATTATAGCCATGCTCCACCACCCCTGACATTCCACTATATTTCAATAAATTAAAAACAGCTGGGCATAGTGGTACACTCCTATAATCCCAGTACTTGGGAGGCAGAGACAGGAGAATCACAGGTTCAAGGACAGCTTTGTAAAGTAGTGAGACTCATCAACATAATGAGACCCTGTCTCAAAATAACACAGGGCTAGGGGTGTAGCTTGGAGGTAGAACGCCCCTGGGTTCAATCCCCAGTAAACAAACACACCACACACACACACACACACACACACACACACACACACACACAGATTAAGCTGTGGAGTGGTAATAACTATACCTACAGAAGACAGAAATAGTGAATAACATAGACAATGCATATATAAAATCAAAATATAAGTAAAACAGGAAGTGGTATTAGCCTTAAATTGATACTTAAATATTCAAGACTCTATGTCTTGTCATAAAGTTCATAGACATATGCATATATAAAATCAAAGACATACATAGACAATGCATATATAAAATCAAAATATAAGTAAAACAGGAAGTGGTATTAGCCTTAAATTGATACTTAAATATTCAAGACTCTATGTCTTGTCATAAAGTTCATGTATTTGTGTGTGTGTGTGTGTGTGTGTGTGTGTGTGTGTGTGTGTGTGGTACTGGGAAAGAACTCAGGGGCATTCAACCTCTGAGCTACACCCCCAGCCCTTTTTTAAAAAAATTTATTATTTGGAAACAGGGTCTCACTAAGTTGCTGAGGCTGGCTTCAAACCTGCTATCCTTCTGTCTCAGCCTCCCAAGTACTGGGATTATAAGCATGTGCCACCACGCCCAACTCCTTTTGTTTTGTTTTTGTTTTTGTTTTTTAGATCATGGTTCCTTTGTTTTTTGAGATGGGACTTGCTATGTCCCCCAGGTTGGTCTGGAACTCCTGGGGTCAAGCAATCCTCCTGCTTCAGCCTCCCAATTTGCTGATACTACAGACATGAGCCAGCATGCCCAATTTGTTTCCTCTCTTTTTTTTTGGGGGGGGGGGGTAAATACTAGGGATTGAACCCATGGGGTTTCTACCTCTGTGCTATACCTTCAGATCTCTTTATTTTGAAACAGGAGCCAGGGATGGCAGTGCACACCTGTAATCCTAGTACTTGGCAGGCTGAGACAGAAGGACCGCGGGTTCAAAGCCAGCCTCAGCAACTTTAGTGAGATCCTGTTTCCAAAAAAAATTTTTAAAAGGATGAAAGTAGCTCAGAAGTAGAATGCCCCTGGGGTTCAATCCCCAGCACCACCAAAAAAAAAGAAAGAAAAAAAACAGGGTCTCACTAAGTTGAAGAGTCTCATTAACCCTTGTTGAGGCTGTTCTTGAACCTTCTTCAATCCTCCTGCCTCAGCCTCCAAAATACTGGACCTATAGGCATCTGTCATGGCACCTGGTTCTTTTTTTTTAATAAATTGTGTCAGTGCTATGGCAAACACTTGAAATCCCAGTACTTGAGAGGCTGAGAGGTAGAGAACCACAGGTTTGGCAGTACTCCACAACTTAGCAAGACCCCATTTCTTTTTATTTATTTATTTATTATTATTATTATTATTATTATTATTATTATTATTTGGTACTGGGGATTGAACTCAGGGGCATTCGACCTCCAGCCTATATCCTCAGCTCTATTTTTCATTCTTTATTTTGAAACAGGGTCTCACTAAGTTGCGGAGAGCCTCACTAGGTAGCTGAGGCTGGCCTCGAACCTGGATCCTCCAGTCTCAGCCTCCCAAATGCTGGGATTACAAGTGTGGGCCACCAGGCCCGGCTATTTGTGTGTGTGTGTGTGTGTGTGTGTGTGTGTGTGTGTGTGTGTATTGCTAGGGATTGAACCCAGGGGCATTTTACCTCTGAGCTATACCCCTAGCCCTATTTTATTCTTTTTCTTTTTTTCTATTTTATTCTATCACTAAGTTGCAGAGGACCTCACTAAGTTGCTGAGGCTGGCTGCAAACCTGCCATCCTGCTGTCTCAGCCTCCCAAGTACTGGGATTACAAGCATGTGCCACCATGCCCAGCCTGAAAGACCCTATTTCAAAAATAAAAAACTAAAATAAAATAAATTTGGGCTGGGGGTATAGTGCAATGGTAGAACACCCCTAGGTTCAATAGCTGGTACCACAAGAATAAAATAAGTGAATAAAATTGTACTGTCTATATTTAAGGTATACAATATAATGTTATAAGATATATATATTAAAATAGTTGTTATAGTGAAACAACATATTCACCATCTCATATGGCTACCCACTTTCCTCCCTGTGACAGGAGCAGCTATAATCTGCTCTTTTAGCAAAAGCTCTTGAATACAATGCTCTATGCTGTATATTTTATCTTTCTACTTGTTTTATAGATTGGCTTCTTTGCATCCTTTGACCCACTTCTCCCCATTTCCTCCCCACAATCCTGACTTGTGTGTGTGTGTGTGTGTGTGTGTGTGTGTGTGTGTGTGTTTCTCTGTCTTGTCTGTCTTTGGTGGAACTGGAGATTAAACCCAGGGGCATTCTATCTCTGATCTACACCCCCAGCCCTATTTTATTTTATTTTTAAATGGGTCTCACTAAGTTGCAGAAGGCCTCACTAACTTGCTGAGGCTGGCTACGAACCTGAAATTCTCCTGTCTCAGCCTCCCGAGTACTGGAATTACAAACCTGGCTCTGTATTTTGTTTCTTATCCAATTAAAATGTTGCCAATGAACAACCATCTAGTTTTATTTTTTGTTGTTTTGTTTGCAGTACTGTGAGATTAGATTCAAGAGGTGCTCAACCAGTGAAGTTTTTGTTGTTGTTGTTTTCTGAGACAGGGTCCTTTTAAATTGCCCAGGTTGGCCTTGAACTTGTATCCTCCTGCCTCAGGTTCCACACTCTCTGCTACTAGAGGTGTGCTGCACTTGGCTGCTATCTAGTTTTAAATGCAAGTGAAAACTCTATTATCAGCCGGGCGTGTGAGGCACTCTGAAACTAAGTGAGACTCGGTTTCAAAATAAAGAATAAAAAAATATAGGACTGGGGGTGTAGCTCAGAGGTAGAATGCCCCTGAATTCAATCACTAGTACCGCAAAAAAAAAAAAAGAAAACTCTATTATCTTATAGAGCAGCACTGTATCACTACACCCCTTCTCTCATTGTGTTTGATCATCTAGTTCTCCACACTGCCTATGAAGACTGTTTGCTGACTAGGTCATTTAAATTTTTTTTTTTTTTTTTTTTTTTTTTTTTGTGTGTGGTACTGGGGATTGAACTCAGGGGCATTCTACCTCCGAGCTATACTCCCAGCCCTATTTTTTATTCTTTATTTTGAAACCGGGTCTCACTAAGTTGCAGAGGGCCTCACTAGGTAGGCTGAGGCTGGTCGCGAACCCGGATCCTCCGTCTCAGCCTCCCGAATGCTGGGATTACAAGCGTGCGCCACCACGCCCGGCTTCTAAAATTTCTTTAATACTATAAAGGTTGGGAAGAGGGCATGTTTCTTGTATTAAATTACAACAAATACTAATTATACTTCAGGCTAATTTGACATTAAATGTACTTGTAACACATTAACGCTAAAGTAGTTTATTAATATTGAGGTCAAGGCAGGAACAAAGATGGGTCTGGTGATCCCACAGAAGTCAGTTGGCCTCCGGGTTACACTCCAACTCTGACTCACAGGTGGTTTCCTGCAAATCACCATGCGTGCTGTGCAACAGCAAGGACCTAGACTACTAATCAGTGACTTAAAACTGCCATACTTCCCAACAAATACAAACTCAGTTTCCCAGAGTTTGAGCCAGTCATAAAATATAACCTCTTTCTTTCTAAATTTTGCTAAAAAATGTTCTTATCTTCCCCTTGATAAGAAACATGATGATAAAGAGAAACACATTTCCAAACTCGTGGACATATGTGAAACTGGTTCATAAAAAAACAGGTACTCTAACCTGTTGACAATAAAGTTCAGTCTTCTTAAAGGTTCTTAAGCTCTCCCTACTAAATGCCAATGGATTTGGTAGACTCATACAGTGCCTTGACACACTGTTGACACGCAGATGTAAATAACTGTGACAATGACACCCAGGAAGTGACTGAACACTGTATTCATCTTATGATCCTCATTAAACAAGGATTCACTGAAGAAGCATGCAACTCAGTGTTCACATAGTCAATACTAAGAGGAGACTTCTTAGAATGCTCTTCCAGCAGAGAATCTTCTGAGGATCCAAGCACTTCTAGAAAAGCAGTTTTTAGTTTACTCCCTAGCCCCAGAATCAAACTATCAGGGTAGGAAGGCACTGTAAGCACTAAATGGCAACCCTATAGACAGGGAAGAGGCTGATGCTAGCCACCTGTGACGACTATGTAGCTAGTCCGGGGTGTAGTGGCACACACTTGTAATCCCAGTACTTGGGAGGCTGACAGGAGGATCCAGGTTTGCGGCCAGCCTCAGCTACTCACTGGCTACTCAGTGAGGCCTTCCGCAACAAAGTGAGACCCTGTTTCAAAATAAAGAATAAAAAATAGGGCTGGGGGTGTAGCTCAGAGGTAGAATGACCCTGGGTTCAATTCTCAGTACCGAAAAAAAAATGTAGCTAGTCCAAATTGAGATGTGTTGTAAGTGTAAAATACACAGTACACATCAGAATTTGCCAATTTAGTGTAAATTCATGAAAAAAATCTCAATTTTAATCAACTGCATGTTGAATTATATACACAAGGTCAAACAAAAGATTATTAAAGTTAATTTCACCTATTTTGTTTTACTTTATTAATGTGACTACTAGAAAACTTTTTTGTGTGTGGGTGGTGCTAGGGATGAAATCCAGACGCATTCTATCTCCAACTTACACACTCAGCCCTATATTATTTTTATTTTGAAACAGGGTCTTGCTAGGTTGCTGAGAGTCTCACTACTTGCTGAGTCTATCCTCCAACCTGTGATCCTCCTGTCTAGAAAACTAAATTATTCAGCCAGGCACCTATTGTCTCAGTATTTGGGAAGCTGAGACAGGAGGATTGCAGGTTCCAGGGCAGCCCAAGTCTTAGCAAGACCCTCAGCAACTTTGAGAGAAACCCTGTTTCAAAATAAAAAGAGCTGAGGGTGTAGCTCAGAGGTTGAATGCCCCTGTGTTCAATCCCCAGCACTACACACAGAGAGGGGCAAGATTCTGGGTTCCATCTTAGTACAAAAAAAAAGAAAAAATTAAATTCTTGATGAGGCTTGTACTATAGTTGTTCTATTGGAACAGTGCTGCCACACACCTCCAACCTTGATTCTGAGCAAACCAGTGATCACTTGAAATTTCCCATTACTGATGTGATTTCAAAGCTAAAAGAAAAAGCAGTATAATCCCTTCTCTACTAATTTGAGATAACTTAATAAGAAAAGTACCTTTAAACAATCATAAAAATGCTCAGCAGAATCACTTAGTCCTGGCACCATTTGAAAGATGTCTTCAAAAACCCCAAAATAGCACAGGATAAAAAACCACACCATTTAAGAAAATCAGATGGAAAATTAAGGTTTTCCTAATAAAGTAAGTGTAAATGCTAACTATAAGATTAATTTCTAGCTGGGCATGGTGGCACATGCCTGTAATCCCAGTACTTGGGAGGCTAAGACAGGAAGATCACAGGTTCAAAGTCAGCCTCAGCTTAGTGAGGGTCAGCCTCAGCTTAGTGAGGCTCTCAGCAACTTAGGAGACCCTGTTTCCAAATAAAATATAAAAAATGGAGCTGGGGGTATAGCCTGAAGGTAGAAGGCCCCTGGATTCCACACCCAATATCACACACACTATATGTGTGTGTGTGTGTGTGTGTGTGTGTGTATTATGATACATATATACTCATAAAAAAGTGTATATATAAATATGTATTCATCTCTGAAGTGAAATGGATTTTTTTACTGTTTTTTTAGCACCTGGGCTCAGGAAAAATAATATGTGTGATTCTCTTTAATATTCAAGCACTTTCAATCACAAACAAGTTAATCATCAACATTATAAAAATGCTTGTAACTTAATTTTTTTCCAGCACTCGGAATTGAACCTCGGGGCATTTTACCCACAAGCTAAGCCCCCAGCCCTTTTTACTTTGTTTATTTTATTTTATTTTTTGCAGTACTGAGGATTGAACCCAGGGATATTCTACCTCCAAGGTACACTCCCAGCCCTTTTTACTTATTTTGAAACAGGGCCTGGCTAGCTTGCCGAGGGTCTTGATAAATTTTTGAGGCTGGCCTGGAACCTGTGATCCTCCTGTTTCAGTCTCTGAAGAACTGGGCTTAATTCTCTTAAATCTCTTTCCCAAAGCCAAAAATTTAAGTAACGCCACTCAGAATCAAAATACAAAAATTACTTCAGTTTCTCTAGGACCACGTAAGCTAACTTAGTCCGTTGGTCCACAGACATTATGAAATGAGAAAATGTATTTTTCCATATAGTATTATCTTAAAGTTATTTTTTTTTTTCATGATTTTTGCAGTGATGGAGAATGAAGCCAGGAGCCTCCTGCAAGCTAGGCAAGTGTTCCACCACTGATCTACATCCCAGCCCTAAAAAGCACATTTTAAGTGAGAAATTCTACAATGTTTCTCTGCATGAATCATGTCCTTCTTCTCTCAGAAGACACTTTTCTGCTTTATTTGATATTACAATATTTAGGGCTCCATGGCTCTTGGAGAAAATTTTTTTTCAGTGTTATTTCTGAATGTGTGAAAATGTTTTTTTGGGTTTTTTTTGTTTTTTTTTTTTTTTGGTGGCGCTGGGGATGGGACCCAGGGGCATTCTACCTCCAAACTACAACCCCAGCCGGGTTTTTTTTTTTTTTTTTTTTTTCCCCTGAAATAAGGTCTCACCAAGTTGTGGAGGGTCTCGCTAAATTGCTGAGGCTGACCGCAAATCAGGGATCCTCCTGTCTCAGTCTCCCAAGTACTGGGGATTACAGGCGTGCACCAACACGCCCAGCTTGAAAATATTTAAGAAAAGGGAGAAAGGTTTTCCTATGTGTTCAGCAGATGCAAACGCACTTCTAGAAATTTTCCAATGAGAAAACCATATAAAAGGAAACTTAAAGGCCGGGCGTGGTGGCGCACGCTTGTAATCCCAGCATTCGGGAGGCTGAGACCGGAGGATCCGGGTTCGCGGCCACCGCGGCCAGCCTCAGCTACCTAGTGAGGCACTCCGCAACTTAGTGAGACTCGGTTTCAAAATAAAGAATAAAAAAATAGGGCTGGGGGTATAGCTCGGAGGTAGAATGCCCCTGAGTTCAATCCCCAGTACCGCAAAAAAAAAAAAAAAAAAGGAAACTTAAGTAAATCAAGATAAATGAGGGAATCCCCAGAGTTCCACAACAGATGATCACTTTCTATGGTGTTCTAACAAACTAATAATCCCCAAAGGCCATATTTAGCTGTCAATTCCTTATCCATTGGAGTTTTATCAGCTAAGGATAATCTCTAGACCATTTGCTAGATGACACATTCCTCAGACACCTTTTCCTTGTGCATTTAAAGCCAAACTCAATTATGTTCATAATAGAGTAAGCAGAAAGGGCTGTATGTACTTTAAGCTATGGAGTTGAGTTGATTAGCTGCAGTTTCCTCCCTTGATGGAAAGGATAATGGGTAAAGCTCTTTCGGAGGATGAACCTCAAACACTGAAATCAATCTCAAAGACTCAAATCTTCTAACACTGCCCAATAGACTGCCAAAATTCCCATTAGAGCATCCTATTTTTAGTCTTTGGAATCGGTCTTTTAAATTGCACTCCACAGTACAATGTTTCAGTTTACACAGGGAATAAAACAAGCATCCCAAGATTTTAATTCTTTTATGCTTAGAAAGGGATTTTAAGCTTTTAAATTTTAATGTTCAAAACTTACATTTTTCAAAATTAAAAGTTAAGGTAAATAATGGCCCAGAGGGAGGAACAGGAGCTCCTGGGTGGTCCTGACCACCCCAGTGGTGGTGGTGAATCCCTCAGGGGGGGGAAATAAAAACCATCCGAAGAGAGGGGAGCCCAAGGCTGTGGGAGACAGGACGCAAAGGAACACCAGCAGCAAAAGCGCCGAGGACTAGCTTCTGGCGCCAGTTCCCGACGGAGAGAGAAACTGGAGCACTGCGCACACCCGCAGCGGCTGGAGGGAGAGGAGGCGGCGATGCCTGGGAGCCAGGGGCTCCCGAGGGTCCCACGCCGCCGCCTGTCCCCGGGCCCAGCGTCCCGCGCTCGCTTTGCTCACCTGGAAAGGCGCGGCCACAGGAGGGCTACCGTGGGGCGCCGGCTCGATCCCCAACCCGCCTCGCTGACATGGCGCCGCCAAGTTGTCACCTAGCTGGCTCGGTGTCCCCCGGCTCCAGCGGGTCCGACGCTTCGGACTCCAGGCTCCGCCTCCCTCTGCGCCGAGCGGCGGGTGGCGCTGTCTGGCGGGCGGGCCGTCCGGGCCACGGAGTATAGACCGCGGGCAGCTAGAGAGGCAGTGCCGGGGACGACCATAGAGTGCCAGTGCGTCACGCCCGTCGGCCCACTCGCGAACATCCGGCGGCGGGCCGGAAGCGGAAGTAAGGAGAGGATGCACGCAGGCTCCGTCGGCGGCCGGCGCAGACGGCTGTATTTACTTCCGCCCTGCGTAGTCGGGTGTCTAGGCGTTGCACGTGCGGTACTCAGCCCCGGGTTCGCCCGAGCAGAGACCCTCGGAGATCACTGGCGCCGGCCATAGAGGCGAGGATGTGGGGCTCAGCAGTTGGTCTTCCTCCGCGGCTGGCGCTGTCCGTTTTGACTCGTGCTGGTCGCCTGTGCATTTTGAAGTCCCGAGCCGCTACGTGGAAGGAACCCCCAGCGGCTCGCCGTGGATTGTCCGACTACTACCCACAGCTGTTGCACGATCCGGATTTCGGGGAATCGCCCTCAGGGATTTCCAAGAACCGCTTAGAGCCCAAGCGTTACGTAACCAGCCAGAAATTGGCGAAGACCTTGGTAAAAATCCTGAGCGGGAAACAAGGAAAACCTCGCCACCTGTTGCTAGAGTGCAATCCAGGTGAGTCTGGTTAGGTTGCATTTTCTTGCATGTTGATCCCTTCTGCAAGTTTGTTTTGACCATTCTGGCTGCTCTTTAGGCACTGCCCTTCCCTTCAAGCAGCTTACTTGGAGAGATTGCCCTCAACGTATGCATATGATGTGTATAAATAATGGTGCCACAAAGTACTTACATAACAATTTGCACTTTACTCAGTGTTTTAAGATTTGCTCTTAGCTTTCACCTTCTCTCCAAAATAATTGTAAGGTCAAAGAAGTTGATCTTACTCTTCTAGTTAGTCTCCTGTAGACCACAGCAAGGTGTTGAAAACACAAGATTTATACACTTTTAATAGTATTTTGTAGCATTTGGGAAGCTGAGACCTGAGGATCCGGGTTCGCGGCCAGCCTCAGCTACCTAGTGAGGCACTCCGCAACTTACTGAGACCCTGTTTCAAAATTAAGAATAAAAAATAGGGCTGGGGGTATAGCTTGGAGGTAGAATACCCCTGAGTTCAATCCCCAATACCGAAAAAAAAAAAAGTATTTTGTAGAGCACCATTTCCTGTCATAGGGACTTAGCTCTGTATAGGCTTGACAATACTTTGATGGTTAAAGCATCCATATAAGCCGGGGGTGGTGGCACAGGCTTGTAATCCCAGTACTTGGGAGGCTGAGACCGGAGGATCTGGCTTCGCAGCGGGCCTCAGCTACTTAGTGAGGCCCTCTGGAACTTAGTGACACCCTGTTTCAAAATAAAGAATAAAAAATAGGAGTGGGGGTGTAGCACAGAGGTAGAATGCCCCTGGGTTCAATCCCCAGTACGTTAAAAAAAAAAAAAAAAGCATCCATTTAGTTTATGAGAAAGTGGTAGGCTACAGGCAATCTTTTCTGTTGCTTTTTTCCTTCTAAGAGATAGTGAAATGTTATTAGGATTCCAAATATTTTGCCGGGTGTGGTAGCATGTGCTACCCAGTACTTGGGAGACTCAGACTGGAGAATCCATCACAGGTTCAGCAAAGTGCAAGTTTTGCAGTCACTGACAGAGTGGATTCAAAGCCAAGCTGTATGCTTACCAAGGTGGGATGTTGGAGTCAAATAATGATCTAATCCCCACTTTCCTTCTATATGAAGAGTAATATCTACTTTGAGGATGTAAGAATTAAAATTAGATAATGCTTGTACAACATCTAATAAAAGCCTGGTGTTAAAAGACAGTATGTTGTTTGTTTTTTACATAAACTTTTTGTTAATCTCCTAGGTCCTGGGATCCTGACTCAGGCATTACTTGAAACTGGTGCCAAAGTAATTGCCCTTGAAAGTGACAGAACTTTTATTCCACATTTGGAGGTATATTTTAGTTCCTAAAAATAATTTATTGTTAAGTCAGCTAACTTTGAGTAGTAAAAGGAAACAGAATTAAGTACACTATTTTTGTAAAATTTCTTTCAGGGACCGTTTCTTAAATCTTATTATCCCTAGTGAATAGAACATATTAAGTATTCAGTGCTTGCCAAGCATGGTGCCTCATGCCTTTAATCTGACTACTTGGGAGACTGAGACAGGAGGTTCGCAGATTCAAGGCTAGCCCCAGCAATTTAACAAGACCCTGTTTCAAATTAAAATATAAAAAGGGCTTGGGGAAGCTAGGCTTGATAGCCCAAGCCTGTAATCCCAGTACTTGGGAGGCTGAGATAGGAATATCACAGGATCAAGGCCATCTTCAACAAATAAGTGAGACCCTGTTTCCAAATAAAAAATAAAATAGGGCTAGTGGTGTAGCTCAAAGGTAGAACACTCCTGGGTTCAGTCTCCTGTACTACCAAAAGAAATAAAAGGCTAGGCTTTTTAATTTATCACTTAAATGGCAAAATTGTTTTAAACCTTATAAATACCGGTAGAATTTTCTCTACACAACATTAATGTGGCTCAATGTAGGGGATATAACTGAGTGATACAAGAGTCCTCCCTACCATGTGTGAGGCCATGGATTTCATCCCCAACAGGGTAAAACTCAAAAATCCACATCACTGTGCTGCACATCAAAAACATATTACCTCGCTGGACTTGTTGGCACATAACTGTAATCCCAGTACTCGGGAAGCTGAGACAGGAGGATGGCAGGTTCAAGGATAGCCTCAGCAACTTAAGCATGGTGTTGCATGTGGGACCCTACTTTAGGGCCCACTCCAAGAGAGGATCTCCAGGACGCCCCTGTGCAGCCCCAGCTGGGTCCTATGAGGACCTATGAGCCCCTATGAGGCCCCAGCTGGGTCCCCGGGGTGAGAGGAAGGCAGACTGGCCGAAAGCCAATACCCGGCGGGAGACAGACTCTTGCAACAATCTCCTTTATTAGAGAAGCAGAGGGCTTTCTTATAGATAGAGGTAATAAGGAGGAGTTAGAGTTCATGCGCACAAGGAATTCAAACCAAAACAGGGAGGGGGGAAGGGGGGAAGAGTGCTCCTTAACTCCTTAATTGTGCCAAGGAGGAGAGCTCCAGAGAGCTGTTGTCATCACCAGGTGCTGTTTTCTCATTAGAGGTTGTTTTTCTTCTAACCTCCAGCTTTATCTTAAGTCCTGCAAGGACTTTTTGCTCTTTATGAGAGCAGGGGGAATGGAATTTCCTCACATCTCCCCCTTTTTGTTTTATTGACACCCGTTTGGGAATCCGGGGAGGAGTGTCTGTCTTAGGTTGACATGTCTTTAAGAGAATCTTACCCGTCATTGGAGCCATCTCCTCAGTGTCAGATGAAGCCGGGGGCCCTACCTTAGAAAGGCTTAGGTAGGCGCTTTATAGGAGTTTGGCTAGGGTCAGTTTATTAGGCATGGGGAGACGGGTTTAGCAGCAGGCATTGATAGTGTACTTGAAATGCCATTAATTGAACCGCTTCAACCCTCTCTCGAATGAATCGGGTTAAGCGATTAAGGATGCAAGGGTCAAAAATGAGAAGTAAAAAGAGGAAAGCAACAGGTCCCAGGAAGGGCATCAGGTATGGAAACCATCCATGGAGCCCATTCCATGAAAAGTTTGACTGTAGCTCCTTTCTCCGTCGCTCTAGGTCTTCTTGTAGTCAGTCGGGTCTCGGGTCTCAAGTAGGAGAGTAAGAAGGAGGGTCCTCATTCCCAACTTTAGTCCCTTCGTTTTTCTGTAAATTGAGAAAAAAGAGAACAATGGCTTCTCAGGAGGTAATCGTCAGCTCCTGGAACAGGTTTAATGTTACATGCGGGGACCCATATGGTTTGGGGCATTTTCAGGGAAAACATATCCATATCCTCTTCCTGACTGGATGAGGGGGTCCGGGCCGTTCCATTTTCCCGTTATGGGGTCTTTCCATCGTACCCTCTCCTAAACTGTTGATGGGAGTGGATCTCCCCAGTGGGCTTGGAAGCGTGATGTCAAGTTTTGTTTTAAAATATTTAGGCTAGCTGGGCGTGGTGGCGCACGCTTGTAATCCCAGCATTTGGGAGGATGAGACCGGAGGATCCAGGTTCGCGGCCAGCCTCAGCTACCTAGTGAGGCACTCCGCAACTTAGTGAGACTCAGTTTCAAAATAAAGAATAAAAAATAGGGCTGGGGGTATAGCTCGGAGGTAGAATGCCCCTGAGTTCAATCCCCAGTACCAAAAAAAAAAAAAAAAATTTAGGCTATTTAAGCTGCACAGTTTACAATTGCCAAACTATGGAACCAGCCAAGATGTCCATCAACAGATGAATGGATTACAAAACTATGGGATATGTACACGATGGAATTTTACTCAGCCATAAAGAAGAACAAAATCATGTTATTTGCAAGGAAATGGAAGGAACTGGAAAACATTGTTAAGTGAGATTAGTCAGTCACAAAAAGTTAAAAATTGAATGCTCTCCCTAATATGTGGAAGCTAGGGAGAAAATGGGACATAAGAGGGACTCCAGATGAAGAAGGAGAATCCTTAGGTAAACAAAGAATTTGACTTAACGGAAGGTGAAGGGGGTAGGGAGGACACCCTAATGAACATGATGTACTTTCATGAGCACATCAAAGTCAATCACTAAACTGACCTTGAGAAGGAGGGAGGCGGAGGGAGTGGGACCAGAATTGGGGAAGGGTTAAATGAGAAATGTGTGCATGAATGTCTTTACCTATACTAGCTTGTACCTAGCAAAGATGTGTAATTACAAGGCACCAAATAAGGGAAAGATGAAACAAAAATTTTGTTAAAGTTACACCCGGAGATTTTGGACCTACATAATGCGGGGCCCATTTCTATTAATCTGGCAGAAACAGCTAAGACATTTGTAGATTGGCATCAAGCCTTGGTCACTACCTGGCCCTTGTTTACCTCCTTGCTAGGAGGAGTTATCTTAGCAACAGCAGTAGTCATTCTAGGTTTATGCATTCTACCACTCATTGTACGCCTTGTGATCAATGCCTATGTTAATATATGAGCAGATTTACATTGAATAAAAATGCAAGCACTAAGCCGGGCGTGGTGGCGCATGCTTGTAATCCCAGCATTCGGGAGGCTGCGACCGGAGGATCCGGGTTCGCGGCCAGCCTCAGCTACCTAGTGAGGCACTCCGCAGCTTAGTGAGACCCGGTTTCAAAATAAAGAATGAAAGATAGGGCTGGGGGTATAGCTTGGAGGTAGAATGCCCCTGAGTTCAATCCCCAGTA
>PVLC010035461.1:0-16308 GCA_004027655.1 Graphiurus murinus | reverse complement strand
AAAAAAAAAAAAAAAAAAAAAAAAAATTTAAGAACCAAGCAAGAAAGAGCAGAATCTTCCAAGAGCCATCGTCTTCCAGATGACCCTTCATCACCCTCCGTGGCTGAGGTGGGAACAGGGAAGGCGCAGAGGCTGGCCTCGTCCGTCCAGGCTTGCGCGGGGCAGGCGGCCTGTTTGAGTGAGTGAGCGGAGCCGGCACGTGGAGTCCTGATTCCGAGACGTGCAGGTGCTCAGCCGTCTCCTCACAGAGCGCCAGTGGGGAGCCAGGGGCTGTGGCAGGGTGCCATGGCCCAGGCAAGCCAGCCCGCACCTCAGCCGTGGCGTACAGCGGGGCAGGGAGTTTACCAACAGTTCCGAATTGTTCAACCTAAACATTTATTGAAATGCAATTTGGATTCAAGAAATAGCTCAGACTCAGGCTTAGCACTTGCCTCTCCTCTGCCTCACGCCAGGCTCTGTGCCCTGGGCCCGTGGTGTCCCCACTCGCCCACTGTCCTCCGTTCCTTTCCTGAGCCCTGCCCCCGGCTCCCTCCGCGACCCAGGCTGGTGGGTGGCCATGTAGACTGGGTAAAGCTGCAGAAAAATGTATTGGACTCAAGGTGAGTCCTTGGGCCAAGTCCTCTGCACTTCCTGGCCCACAGCCTTCCTTCCGGGAAGCAGGTGCAGGGTCACTTCCATACAGAGGAGCGAGCAGCAGTGTCATCCAGAGATCCCGGGTGGGAACCCACATCCCTGTGTCTGGGCTGGCGCCGAGCCTCTGTGTAAGCTCCAACTGTCCGGCATGAAGTGAGCCCCCTTTCCCGTGGGTCCTCCACCGTTAATTCGGGGTGAGAGAAGCCACCTCACCCAGTGAGCAAAGTGTGGACCCGTTTACGGGCCCCGTGTCAACCGTCATCATCTTTCCCCGGCGCCCCCACGTGCGCCGCCCTGTCTCGAGGCCGAGATGGTGTCTGTGAGTCACACTCCTCATGGGCTGCGTCTATATTTAGGCCTCGGAGTCAGACAGTCTTCCAGGGGTTTTGTGCCACTTCCTGCCACAAGGGTCAGCCTGTCCTGCGCATTGTGTTCTGAGCTGCTTCCTCCATGGCATCCCCTCCTGTCACTCGGAGCTTGAGGGGCGCTTCCCGGATCCCAGGCTTTTCCAGTATGCCTGCTCCAACCTGGGGGTGGTGCAGCCAGCCTTGTGCACAAGCTACTGCTGTAAAGACTCATGCAGCCAGGCGTGGTGGCACATGCTTGTAATCCTAGTCTTAGGAGGCTGAGACCGGAGGATCACAGGTTCAAGGACAGCCTCAGCAAGTAGTGAGACTCTCATCAACCTAGCAAGGCCCTGTTTCAAAACAAAAATTAAAATAATAGAGCCAGGCATGGTGGCGCACACTTGTAATCCCAGTACTTGGGAAGCTGAAACAGGAGGATTGTGGGTTCACGGCCAGTCTCAGCTACTTAGTGAGGCCCTGTTTCAAAATAAAGAACAAAAACTGGGACTGGGGGTGTAGCTTGGAGGTAGAATGCCCCTGGATTCAATCCCCAGTACTGCAAAAAAAAAAAAAAAAAAAAATAGGGCTGGGAGTGTAGCATGGGAGTTAAAATGCCCCTGGGTTCAATCCCCAGCACCACAAAAAGAAAGATCCATGCAGCCACACAAGTCCCCAGGCTGCTGGACACTGAGAGCAGCCGCGGGAGGTCGGAGGGGAGGGGTCACCACTGGCCAGCCATGGCAGCCGCTTCTCACCCTTGTTCTCACAGCAAAGCACATGGACTCCGCTGCTGGCACCCAACAGCTCATGTTCTTTAATCCTCAGAATAACCCAAAACATAGGTCGCTAAGTGATGCTTCAAAAAGGGGCGATGAACAAGGGGGCTCGAGGGGCTCCTGGCAGAGGGCAGAGGGCAGGCCCTTCTGCTGAGGCTCAGACACAGCTTGCAGAGGACCTGAGCGAGCGGCCATGGGCTCCAGAGGGACGTGGAGACAGGAGCGCGCTCGAAACGTCAGGGGCAGTGGAAACGCTCCCTGAGCCGTGGCAGGGCAGCCCCGTGCGCAGCGTGGCTTGCTGAGGCCTGGGGTTGGGGCGCCAGGCCCTGGTGTCCTCACCTCCCCAGGCTGAGGTTCCAAGGGGGCAGCTGGGGTTTTCAGGCTGACAGCTGCCCAGGTCGATTTGCCAGAACCTTCCTGGCTGTTCACAGCTGCCTCTGACTGATGACCGCAGGCAGCGTGCTAGAAGTGCCGCGTGTCCCTGTACAGAGCCCTGTGCGCACGTTAGGACCGCATGCTCTAGAGGTTCCTTGCAGTGTGGTCTGGAAAACCATTGGTGACATCCATGGAGGCTGCCATCATCTGTACACTTCTTTCATTTTTCCCTTTTCTATGATCTGCCTCCTTTCACAGATGGCAGAAGTGGGGAGGTGTTGAAATGTGACACGAATGTTAAGAGTGCAGAACAGCCTGGAGGCACTCCTGAGCTCCACGGGAAGGGGCCCGTGGCAGGGCTTCGGGGCCTGGCGCGGGGGGCATGTTGTTGCCGTGAGGCCAGAAGACCGCTGCTCCTGGAGCCAGGAAAGGAGCACACGCTGGCCTTTGGCCTGTCCTTCCGCCCTGTCCTCTTGTCGTCTTCCTCCTCGCTGGCTCCTGCATCTTCCTGGCAGCTTTAAGCACACAGTTCTGCCATGCACCATGACAGGTTGTGTGAGTGAGAGTCCCAGTGGCTTACCACAGGGAGCACCTGCAGAGCCCCACCCTGCTGGAGAAGGAAGGGTTCCCGGCAGAACTGCCATTCCCTCAGCCCCTGGCTGTCCACCTGCAGGTCCAGCATGTCACCCATCCTGGTGCTGCCTGAGAGCATGGCACAAGTGTGCCTGGCCAGGCAGGGTGTCGGGCCCAGGGGGCCAGCCAGCTCCTCTAGTCAGGAGTGAGGGAGTCTGAAGATGCTCGGGCTCCCCTTGAGTGAGAGCCGGGATCTGGCTGGACTTTGGGTGCCCAACCCAATGCACGGGAAGCAGAGTGTGAACTGTGAGGCTGACCTTGAACTCAGAGTTGGGTGAGCTCTGGCCCCCAGCTCCTCACAGGGAAGAGATCCTGGCCAGTAATAAAAGTCCTAGGCAAGCTGGGCGTGGTGGCGCACACTTGTAATCCCAGTACTTGGGAGGCTGAGACCGGAGGATCCAGTTTCTCGGCCAGCCTCAGCTACTTAGTGAGGCTCTCTGCAACTTAGTGAGATCCTGTTTCAAAATAATAAAAAAATAGGATTGGGGTATAGATCAGAGGTAGAATGCCCCTGGGTTCAATCCCCAATACTGCAAAAAAAAAAAGTCCTAGGTACCACAGGGTGCAAAATGGCCAGCTGGCTGGAATATCTGAGGACCCACTCTCATGTGGGTGGGGCACAGGGCCTGGACCTGGAGGAACCTAGGACTGGTCCCCACGGCCCCTAACTCAGCATGCTCAGGACACCCCGCAACACAGAGGGCTCTGACCAAAGTTCGGAATGTCACGGAGCAGCCCACAGGCGTGTGTCAGGATGTCTGCAGTTGAACACTGAGCAGTTCCACCTCCGCGTGCTCGTGGGCAGGACCTGGGGTGCAGAGCTAGCAGGAGATGCTGCTCCTGCTGGGTGGCCTGGTGCTCATGGCCTGCGAGAGCCCCACTTGTGCCCAGTGCTGGTCCCCAGGGTGGAATTGTGAGCAAACACACAGTCAGCCCTAAAACACAGACCCACGAGCCTGTCACGATGGACAACGTTGGCCCCAAGCTGCTGCCACCTGTGGGGCGGAACCCTTGAGCAGCTGCCCCTCCTCAGAGGGCTAGTTTCTAGACCTACTTAGACTGTCAGGTGGTGTTTTGCACGAGGCTGGTTGCGGGTGACAGGCGGGGCGCACAGATGCACTCCAGCTGGGCGGCAAGCTTGGCGTTGGGCTGTGTGGACGGAGGGAGAACAGCGTGTGAGGCTGCGAGTCCCTGAGGAGGAGATGGGAAGAAGAGACCGACGCCACGCCCTCCTCCTCAAGACTGCTGGTATGAAGCCACGCAGCCCGGGCCTAAGCTGTGGGTTGCAGTTTCCCCTCCAGAAATGCTGACTCTTGGCCTCCTTGTTCCTATCATGTTTTGGTTTCAGCATGTGTTAGAAGTTTTATCAGCAATCAAAATTACTTGTTTCGCCTGTTTTCCTAAATTTGGTCTTGTCAGTCCTTTCCAAGAAGCTTCGTGGTGGCATTTTCATTGTTTGAACAAATAGTCACTGCTCAGATTCATTGAGGATCAGCTACGTGCAGAGTGCTGTGTTCACTGCAGGAGAGGCTCCTAAAAGTCATCCCAGGAGCAGCAGACGCAGGGCAGGTGAAGCCCGGAGGACCAGCGGTGCCCTCCCCAGAGCCGGAGCAGCCCGAGCTGCCATGCGGTCACAGGGACACAGGCCACCAGGAGGTCTCGAGGGGCCCTGAGTGTCCAGCGGGCCAGAAGCTACAAGGCTCATCGGGGGCACGGGACAGCGAGCAAGATGCTCCGGTGCTGCCCCACCACCCCGAGACTGAACTCGAGAGTCTGCAGGGAGAGCAGGTGGTGCCCTGCCTCCAGCCACCAGGGACAGCTGGACTGTCAGGAGGCCTGGAGGCCCAGGGCAGGGCCTGGAGCTGGTGTGGACTCCCACCTCAGGTGGGCCAGTGCAGGTCCCAGACCACAGCCAGTGCCCTGGGGCCAGGAAACCCTGCCCCCGGGGGCCCTCAGGCCTGAAACCTGCAGGGGTGTGTGTGCAGCCACGGCCCACAGGAGAGGCCCGCACAGAACTGGGGTTCCCGGCCTTCCTTCTTAGGTCGTGGAGTCCAGAAGGAAGGCTCTGCCGACACATCACAGAGACCCGAGTTCAGCTGTGTTTCCACAAGTTCAACTGGCTTTCCACAAGGCACCTTGAGTTCTGAGAGCTTATAGAAGTTTTGAAAGTATTAATGCGCTTTGACCTTTTTCAAAGGAAGGCTAGTGCTCCCTGCCTGTGAAGTCCAGGGAGGATGCTGACCAGTCCTTCTGCAAGCCTCAGTTTCTCTGCTTGTGAAGTGGGGACGGAGTTCCCCAGCCTGGGCTCCACGCTCAGCGCAGGTCTGGGCCCTGGACCGACAGTCGTGCAGAGTGCCGCTGAGGGACTCGCAAGAACTCGTGAGGCACCGAGTGGACGCCTCCCCCACACCCGTGTCTCCGCTGAGGCCGGCCTTGTCTACAGACAGGAGCCACCAGCCTTGAGACTGCGGGCACTGTGCAGCAGAGACCGGGTGTCTGTGAGGCAGGCCCCGTCAGCGGTTTTACGGGGTCATCGACAGTCGGGAGAACTTGGTTTCAGCAGACGCGGCTGTTTTAGATTACACGTTAGGTAGCAAGCGTCTTCATGTTTAGGGGCCCTTTCCTTCCGAACCCTCAAACCTGACCCCACTGTGGAAGTCAGTTCCCAACTTCCAGGGCAGCAGATGGGCCTCAGGACAAGACAGTGGGGAGGGCAGAGGCGGGGACCGCTCTGGGGACGGAGCCAGGGAAGTCAGTGCCCAGAGGCTCCCTGAGTCCTGCTCACAGCCGTGACGGCCTGATCAGCGTGGAAATGAAGTCAGAGCTCAAGCAGATATTCTGAAACCTCTTGTTTATTTTACTCATTAACAATTGCTTTTCTTTTTCTGAGGTGCTGTGGTTGATCCCGGGGGCCTCTCACATGATAGGCAAGCCCTGTGCCACTGAGCTACACCCCAGCTCGACAACATTTATTTTTAACCAAGGGAAAATGCCTTTCCTTGATTTGATTAGTGGACCTGTCTTTCACCCATACATGATGCAGAGAGAAAGCCCTAATGGTATCAGATGAACTCCCTGCGAAAGGGGCCAAGGGCAGAATGGGAGCCGAGCAAGAGAGTTGCGCCCTTGCTCTCCAGGGTGAAGGCGGGCATGTGGCACAGCCCCCCCACCCCCGCCACAGCCTGGGCACAGCCTCCCCTCTCCCGGCCCCTCGGAAGGCAACAGAAAAGGAAGCAGACTCACATTTGACGGTGCCTCGGGACTCCTGGAAGCCGGCCGACTCGGAGCCCCAGCCCAGCGCCTCGCAGTCCTGCGTGTCCACCTGCCCGGCCCTGGCCCCAGGGCTCGGGCCTCCCCGGCCCTTGTCCACCAGCCAGCAGGACTTCCACAGCCCCACGCTCCGCTTACGCCCGTCCTCCAGCGTCTGGTAGACCCAGTTGGGGGTGAAAGCTGCTGCGTTGTTGAGGATGAGGGAGACGAGGGCCACCAGCACTGCTGTGGCCACAAGTTTCTGGACAGTCATCGCTGTCCGCTGGTGCTGTCCGTTGATCTCTGAGAAAACCCCAAGTCCCGGTCAGCTGCCGTGCATCCAGGGAGAGCCGAGAAGCTGCTAGGGGTTGCTAGAGAACATCACCGCTCATTCTCAGAGGCAGCGCGGCAGCTCCAGCCAGGCATGCGGAGACGGCGGAGGCACGGGGAGAGGCTCATGGGACAGGTCTAGGTGAGCCGCCGATGGCCCTGCCTTATCCTCCTTCCTGCACCTGGAGCAGGGCCAGGCCTGTGCTGAAGCCTGTTGCCGCGAGGCCCATCTCGGGGAGGAAACGGGGGCACCGGCGAGAATCCAGAGTTGTGAGTGTGCCGTCTTCCTGGGAACCAGAGGCCGGGGAGGCCCAGACCACGGCGCCTCTTCTCTCCTGCAGCAGCAGAAAACAAAGTAACTCAAGAAGCAGGCGCTGCGTGGGAGTCGGCTGTGTCACGCTGCTCAGAACCCGCCACGGAGCCTCGAAGCAGGGCTGCGTCGGTGCAGGTTAGGCGGCCTCTCTGCTGCCTGGGCCCCGTCCCAGAGCCTCCGCCACGAATGGCAGGTCCTGGAAAGCAGAGCACCGGCTGCGAGGAAGTGTGTGTGTGTGCGCGTGTGCGCAGCTCGAGTTTCCCCTGTCTCCCAGCAGAGAGGAAATGGTTGTTTTTGAGGCTGTTTTTGGTGAGCGGGAGGGCGTTGCCAACTGCAACAAATAGCAGCCCTGCCACGGAGCCAGACACTAACAGGATGTGTTTCCTGATGGGAAAGGCCTGGGGAGACTTCTCGGGCCTGCTCCAGCTGCCCCTGCAGCCCCCTCCCCACCTTCCTGTCCCAGAGGAGAGGCACTCAGGTCTCACCTGTCGCCTCTGAGCCTGGCCAGCTGCAGAGGCAGCTCCTGTGCTGGGCCGGGGCCTGGGGATGCTACAGACAGAGACCTCGGGCCAGGCACCCAGTCATCTGTGTGCCCCCCCCCACAACAGAGCCCACAGTGTGTCAGAGCCTGCTCTTGCGTGGGGACATGGAGCTGGGGGAACACAGTGGGGAGGTGCCCCCAGGCCCTCCTCTGCCCACAGAAATCCAGGCCTCAAGGCAGCAGCGTGCCCAGAGCTGACAGGGCAGGGCCTCCATCTGGGGAGAACTCTAGCTGCAGTGTCCTTGCGGGCAGGAAGGGGTAGGATTCTGGACATGTAGAAGCGGCTCGCCACACAGCCTGGAACAGTACAAATGTGGAATCTGGCCAGCTGTGCTTAATGCCTGTGCGACAATCATTCCCTGCTCCCCGAGGCAGACAAGAAGCACAGCATACTGTCCTGCTGCTGGTCAGGGCTGAAGCTGCTGGGGAGCCTGGGAAACCCACCTGGTCTGCTCAAGCCCTTCAGCATGGGTGGACACAGCGGGCGGCCGTGACACTCTGTGTCCCATCTCCAGAGCCCCGGGCCCAGCTCGGATCCCACCGCATTAGGGCTCGGAAGCCGCAGGAAGGAACACACTGAGCCCAGCGTAATGTTACATCCAGCGCCCTTGAGTGGGTGTACCCAAGGCAATGTTTGTGCACAGGGTTCTGTTACCAGGTGGTGACAGCAGAGCCATTGGCCGTTTCCTGACTTCGTGCACTGCCACCCCGAGCCCTGGCCAGGCAGCTGCCCCGATGCTCGCCTCCCATTTCCTGGGATTGGTATCTTCAGTCACGTTTTCAAGTGTGGCTCTGCATGTCTGCGTGTAAAGTCAGCCCCCCCCCACACACACACACACACAGATTTCCATTCCCGAAGGGCAGGGACTGGCTGGCCAGCCTTTGGCCAGTTGTTGGTTCTGAGAAATGTCTGAGGGGTTTTAGCTGTTTCAGGGGCTTTCTCTCTGGCATTTATAGCAATCTTGCTTCTTTCAACTTTCCCTTCTCCCTGGGCCTATGCCTGAAGAAAAGTTGCTCTTCTGTTCTTGTACTCACTTGGGCCTGTCTGTGGTCAAGTTTTCAGAACCAGGAACCTGAGGAGTTGCTGTCTGCCCACGCCCACCTGCTGGCTCACAAGACCCTTGAGTGCTCAAGCCACAAGGGCTGATGCAGGTGCAGCATCTCCAACATGCAGTGTTCTAAGCACAGCACAGCAGGCAGCCTTAGAAAGGAAGTTTTCCAAAAAGTTTAAATTAGAAAGGGATCGATTTCGTCTTTAAGTCACCTGTCTTTAGTCGTGTGTGTGTGTGTGTGTGTGTGTGTTTTTTTTCTGGGAATTGAACCCAGGGGCATTCTACCTCTGACCTACCCCCCAAGCCATTTTTATTTTTTATTTGGAAACAAGATCTCACTAAGTTGATGCCTCACTGAGTTGCTGAGGCTGACTTTGAACCTGTCATTCTCCTGCCTCAGCCCCCCAAGTACTGACTGTCTTTATAGTCTTTAAATGACTAATTTCTGTTGAAAGGCAAGCACACACTGTTCCAAAGCCCAGAAGACATGTTTGGCTTGTTTTTGTTTTTGCAGTACTGGGGATTGAACCCGGGGGCATTCTACCTCTGAACTACACCCCCAGCCCTATTTTTTTATTCTTTTTTTTTTTTTTTTTTTTTTTGAAACAGGGTCTCACTAAGTTGCAGAGGGCCTCACTAAGTAGCTGAGGCTGGCCACGAACTCGAATCCTCCCATCTCAGCCTCCCCAAGTATTGGGATTACAAGTATGCGCCACCACACCCGGCTCCTTTTTTATTTTTATTTTTGTTTGTTTGTTTGTTTGTTTGTTTTGCGGTACTGGGGATTGAATTCAGGGGCATTCTACCTCCGAGCTACACCCCCAGCCCTATTTTTTATTCTTTATTTTGAAACCGAGTCTCACTAAGTTGCGGAGTGCCTCACTAGGTAGCTGAGGCTGGTCGCGAACCCGGATCCTCTGGTCTCAGCCTCCCAAATGCTGGGATTACAAGCGTGCGCCACCACGCCCGGCTTTCCTTTTTTATTTTTTGAGACAGGGTCTCTAAGTTGGCCAGTCTGACCTCAAACTCACTATCATTCTGCCTCAGCCTCCCAAGTAGCTGGGACTACAAGCATGTGCCACCATGCCTGACTAGAAAACATATTTTGATCATCCTAGCCCCATCCATCTTTCCTCAGGCTGGGCAGGGATGAGGAAGCCAAATTCTGGCCACCACCCACAGGGCCAGCTGGAGGTGCGCCCAGGGCAGCAGCACCCTAGAAGTCCTGATGCACAGCCTCTATCACTGGCCTCCCTGACCCTCTGACCCTTCCTGTACTTCTGGGGGGTTCTGTCAGGCCCCAGGGTCCCTTTGCCCTCAGCCACCCCTGCTTCTAACCGGCTGTGTGGGAGGCTGGGCATGGGAGGACATCAAGCCTAGGAACAGAATTTAAGAGAGGAGGGACCTCTTCTGGAATGTGCCACTATCCTAAGATCCAAGCCGTGGTGTGACTGACCGCTTGGGAAGGCTCCCACACAGAGGACCTGGCGCCAGGCCAGCAGCTCTCGTGCCTCTGTGGGCCCCTTCCTGCTCTCCCTGCCATTTGCTGTCTTTGGTCGTGCCTTGCGGTCTGAGTGACTGCGGCTCCTGCGTGTGCATCTGCTCCTCCTGCACTTGGACACACCAGGAGCGCCACACAAAGCAGAGAAGCGGCAGGGGACCAGGCCACGGCGAAGGCCCCGCAGGCAGAAGGTCGGGCTGCTGGTCCCCTAGTTGCCCACTGTCCTGACTCAGGTCAGGTCCCACTGAACTACAGAGCACAGGTCCTTCCAGAGACGGGGCCATCTTACAGCTCGTTCCCTCCTCGGCCACATCTGCTTTGCATTTGGGGTGCCTGGGAGCTGATGAAGTGCAGATGTGGTTGCTCTCCACAGACTGGCTTGGACAACAGGAAATTCTCAAGACCTGGACGCAAGACTTGGGGCGGGGGTGTTTACTTCTTGAAATTTATGTCAGATGCACAAAGCCCAGAACTCCACACTGGAATTAGAGCTGTCCCATCCTGGGCGAGTTGTGTGCAGAGAGAATGTTAGGAATTGCGTGGGGGCTCGAGACTGTCCTGGGCCAGGAGGCCACTGGAAGTGAGCACGGCATGCTTTCTGTGGAGGAAGCTTGCGGCCATCTCTTTGGGTCTCGGCTCTTGCAGTGGAAGAGCCCTGGTTCAGCGGGAAGGGGCCCCCTCTCTCCGTGATTTGCACACAACAGCTCAGCCCAGTGGGAAGGGGGCCCGTCCTGGCGCTGTCGTCCCAGCCTCCTCCTGCCTGGCGGCAGGCTGCACCTCCAGCACAAGTTCTCCTGGGGCCCCACTTGATAGAGACTGTGCTCGTGGGGCAGAGGGTAGTGTGGAGTGGCCAGGTGTTGCTGTGACCTGGGCAGATGTTTGTCACATTCAGGGCCAGGGAAGCACAGTGACATTCAGTTAGGTTCCCGAGTCTCTATCTCTTGCCGCACAAGAGGCAGTGAGCAGGGCCCGCCAGTGGCAGGTGAGGGAGCCTCAAGGCAGACACCAGCCGGCTTTGCCCACCCAGCTCTGCAGCCTCTGCTTCCCCCCCTCGTTTGCACCGCAACTGGACCGGGCGTGAGCCATTTGCTTTCAAGACGAGGCAGAGGAGCAGAAGCCACCCTGGCAAGTAAAGGCAGTGGAGAGGCCACGTCCCCACTCCTTCCAGCACCTCGCACCTCGGCCTCAGGAAACCGTTAAGAATAAACAATTTTTTATGGAACCCAGGGGCATTCTACCTCCAAGCTGCACCCCCAGCCCTATTTTTTATTCTTTATTTTGAAACAGGGTCTCAATAAGTTGCAGAAGCCTCACTAAGTTCCCGAGGCTGACCACAACCTGCAAACCTCCTGTCTCAACCTCCCAAGTCCCATGCCCAGATGAAGAATAAACTATTTTTAAAAGGTTCCAGTCACATGAACAGGGTGACAGAGATCTAACTAGCATCTTGTGATTAATAAAGCACGTGCCTCCCACTCAGCTTTCGCAGCAGGCCTGGGAGGCACCTGCAAGCCTGAGAAAGCTCTGTCCAGCCTGAAGGTGGGCGCAGACTAGCACTCTGCTGTGACCAAGTACTTCATTTGAGATGCCAGACTCGACCACTGGAGCCCACATACTGTCACAAGCTGGCCTGGTGGTTGTCCCACAGGATCCTGGTGTGGGACCAGAGACCTCCACGAAGGATGACTTTGGACCATTTGCACACAGCTGGGTTTTTTTGGTATGGTCCTGGGGATTGAACCCAGGACCTCATGCATGCTAGGCAAGCTCTCTGCCACTGAGCTACAACCCACCCCCAGAAAACTGGTTTTACTCCCACAGTCGCAGTGCATTCAACCAGCACCTCAGGATGCAGGATAAAGACAAGCTTTGGGTTTCTTTTTTTTTTTTTTTTTTTTTTTTTTTTTTTTTTTTTTTTTTTTTTTTTTTTTTTTTTTTTTTTTTTTTTCTCAGTACTGGGGCATTCTACCTCCGAGCTACACCCCCAGCCCTATTTTTTATTCTTTATTTTGAAATAGGGTCTCACTAAGTAGCTGAGGCTGGCCGTGAACCCATATCCTCCTGTCTCATCCTCCCAAGTACTGGGATGACAAGCATATACCACCATGCCCAGCTTGGATTTCTGCTTATTGAAAGAGAGGAGTTTAAATGCAAAGCCTGTCTTTGCCTGAGGCCCCTGGTTGACCAAGCAGCACGCAGCCTCTGCCGCCAGATGTGGAACTGGCTGCAGCATCAGCTCCTGCGGGGAAGGAACCCCAGCTGCGGCTCTGCTATGCCAAGTGGATTTCTGCAGCATCCGCTGCCTCGCCAGTACTGTTAGTCATTTGAATTCTGAACAGCAAGTCTACCTTCTGGAGAAAGGAAGCAGGATGGTGCTGCTCAGTGACTTGGGACCTTCCGAGAAGTCCCCGCCCAGCCTGTGCTCGGCTCAGCAGAGCAGCTCTTGTGAGTGTCCAGGCAACTGCTGACTCGTGTGTGACACGCCCCAGGAGAGGTCATCGAAGGATCAGCCTGGGACTGGGAGACGGAAGGTGAACTGAGTTCCAGGAGCCCTGGATGGAAGGGTGGAAGCCTTCCCCAGCACAGCACCCTGACCCCGGCTGCCACGTAGCTCAGTGTGGCCTCAGGCCAGGCCTCCTACAGGCAGTGACTGCCAGGGACTTTGCTGCTAAAACACTCGCGTCACACCTGCCATTCTGTCATTCACTGGCACGTATCGAATCAATCAAAGCCTTGGCTTGCAGGAAATCAATTGCCTTCTCAATGGACAGACCCCACCCTGGTGCTCCTGAGCTGGTGCTACTGGTGCTCCCAGTGGGAGCAGATTTTGCTCCAGTTCCATTCGAGTTGGGGACTCTTGAGAGGACGGTCACCCATTTTTTATGGAACTGCCAACAATGGGACCAGGCCCGACAGCGCTGCCCTCTCAAGAGGCCATCCCCTCCTTTGGCCAGGTGTGATGGCACATGCCTGCAATCCAGTACTTGGGAGGCTGAGACAGGAGGATTGCAAGTTCAAAACCAGCCTTAGCAACTTAGGGAGACCATTTCAAAAAAAAAAAAAAAAAAAAAAAGAGCCCGGTGTGTGGGTCACACTTGTAATTCCAGTACTTGAGAGGCTGAGACTGGAGGATCACAGGTTCACAGCCAGCCTCGGTTACTTAGTGAGGCCCTTCACACACAACCTATTAAGACCCTGTTTCAAAATAAAGAATAAAAATAGAGCTGGGGGGTGTAGCTAAGAGGTAAAGTTCCCCTGGGCTTATTCCCCAGTACTGCAAAAAAAGAAAAACGGGCTGGGGGTATAGCTTGGAGGTAGAATGCCCCTGGGTTCAATCCTCAGTACCACAAACATAGAGAGATCCTCTCCCCTGTCCTTCCACTGGAGGCAGGTCATCAGAAAACGCCCAGTACACTTGGTCTGCAGACCCTGAGAGCCCTTACTCACCAGGACAGCAGCCGCTTCTCATAGACAGCTGACTTGTAAAACTCTTTGTGCTGCTGAGTCTGCAAGGCTGGGAGGGACCCGCCCTGCTCTCTCCCTCCTGGCTTGGGGCTGCCACTGCGGCCAAGCTTTATCTGGAGGGAGCAGCTGGAATGTGTGGGAGGGCCCAGGGAATGCTGGCTGCTCCTGCTCACGTGTCCCCCGGGCTCCCCCCCCCCGAGGTTTGCTGCATATGTGTGATTGTACATATATGTGACAGTACATGTGTGCCTGCATCATATGTGCACCCTGCAGCATTGCCATGGTCTTAGAATAGGAAAAATCGCCAGGTGTGGTGGTGCACACTTGTAATCCCACTACTTGGGAGGCTGAGATAGGAGGTTTGCAGATTGGGGCCAGCCTCAGCAATTTAGTGAGGCCCTATACAACTTAGTGAGACCTTGTTTCCAAATAAAAAATAAAATAGGGATAGGGCTGAGGATGTAGCTCAGAGGTAGAACGCCCTGGGTTCAATCCCCAGGACCACACACACACAACAAAATGGGAAAAATCATTCCAGGTGCGGCAGTTCACCTGTAATCCCAGTACTTGAGTGGCTGAGACAGAGGATCACAGATTTGAGGCCAGCACATGATAACTTAGTAAGACCATGTTTCAAAATAAAAAGGGCTGCCAGTTGTAATCCCAATACTTGAGAGGCTGAGACAGGAGAATACCAGGTTCAAGGACAGCCTCAGCAAGTAGTGAGACTCTTGTCAACCTAGCCTTGTTTCCAAATAAGAAATAAAATTGGGCCAGGCGTGGTGGCTCACACTTGTAATCCCAGCATTCGGGAGGCTGAGACCGGAGGATCCGGGTTCGCAGCCAGCCTCAGCTACCTAGTGAGGCACTCTGCAACTTAGTGAGACCCGTTTCAAAATAAAGAATAAAAAATAGGGCTGGGGGTATAGCTCGGAGGTAGAATGCCCCTGAGTTCAATCCCCAGTACCGCAGAAAAAAAAAAAGAAATAAAATTGGGCTGGAGGTATAACTTGAAGGTAGAATCCCTCTAGGTTCAACCCCCAGTACCACCAAAAAAAAAAAAAAAAAAAAGCTGGTGGTACATGCCTGTAATCCCAGTACTTGGGAGGACCACAGGTTCTAGGACAGCCTCAACAACGTAGTGTGACTCAGCAACCTAGCAAGACCCTGTTTCAAAACAAAACAAAACAAAAAAAGGACTGAGGATGTAGCTCGGAAGGTGAATGCCCAGGGTTTGATCCCCAGTACCACAAAAAATAATAAAAGGGCTGGGGATGTGAAGAGCCGTGTGTGGCAGACAGTGGACGAGCAGGCGTGTCCCTTTGGCCTTTCCTCTGGTCAGTGTCCCACAGTGTCTGTTGACAAAGGGCCCGGTGGAGATCTGAAGACATGTCTGTAGGGTCTCTGAGGAAGGCCAGGCCCACGTGAGCCACCTCAAAACGAGGCGCCGGTAGTGTCCAGCCCAGCCCCACCTCAAGGACCGGCCATGGTGACTGTGGTGTGAAGCCCTGCTCCAGGCCCCTGGTTGAGTTGGGATCCGGTCCCTCCCCCGCCTCCCCAGCCACTGCCCTTTCTGCCTACGAGGTCTCCCCAGCACGGAGACAGCTGGTGAGAGGCTCCGCTGAATCTCCTCAGCTGGAAGCAGTGTGTGTCCATGACAGAGAAGCCAGTGTCTGCCGATGAGACGGAGCAAAGCAAGGAAGGAGGAGGAGCGTGGGGCCTGCTCAGAAGACCGTCTGTCCTGGTTGGCCCCCGGCCCCTGTCTGGTCCCCAGAGCCTGAGGTCAGGGAGGCCCATGACACGGGCCTATGGGGACACCTGTGGGACTGGGGACATGCCTCTCCCCATCACCGTGGGCCACGGGCCTGCCTGGTCTGCCATCTTGCTTTCGGAGTGCAGCGCCTGAAGGCCCCTCCCACAGGTTCCCCTTCTTGGTGGCCCTGCACAGCGACAGGTTGCCGAGGGAGAAGGGGCTGGGAGCTGACAGGACCTCGTCTCCTCTGCCACAGCGAGGCTGTCTGGGAGAACATGGCGCGCGTGTGCGTGAAGACCCAGCGGTTGGACGTCGCCAAGGTGTGCCTGGGAAACATGGGCCACGCCCGCGGGGCCCGAGCACTTCGGGAAGCTGAGCGGGAGCCAGAGCTGGAGGCCAGAGTGGCCATGCTGGCCATACAGCTGGGCATGCTGGTAAGTGGATCACATCCCTCCTCAGACAGACAGGCATCTCCCTAGGAGGCAGAGTCAGGAAGGTGCTCATGCTTAGCCGAGCCTGCCATAGAGGGCAGAGGCTGCCAAGCCCAGGCCCTCCTCAGCTAGGGTTGCTGCAGAGACCCCGAGGGCCAGGGCCAGCTGCGGGTGTCTCAGAGCCCTGCGTGGTCCACAGAGGGCAGCCAGTGGGCGTGCTGGTCAGGCCGTTGGTTGTAAACAGAAGTCCCTCAGCTTAAGCCCAGGGGGTGGGACAGGGGAAGAGGAGACCCTGAGGCCTTGGGGTTGCCAGGACCTCCTCCTCCCTCTCTGCCCTGTGTCGGAGCTCTTGCGGAGGGACCCAAAGTGGATGACACCTTCCCAGGAGGGAGAGGCTGAGAGCCTGGCTGTACCTGGGGACAGATTCCCCTACTCCAGGAAGGGAACTGGAGACTCAGGCCGCCCACCCACGCATCTGCTGCATGGCGGAAGCACACCCAAGGCCTGCTCACCTGCAGGAGAACAAAGGCGTTCCACAGGGCGGGGTCCCAGAAGAGAAAGGGCAGCGTAATGGAAGCAGACTGCCCTTCGGTGGTACGCAGGCTCACTCTCCAGCTGCCAGGGAAGGCTACAAAGGCGTGCGGCTTCCATCTCAAGCTTATCAGCCCCGTGCGTGGTGCCCACGTGCACCCGGAGTGTCTGTCCTCAGTGTGTCTTGTGCTTGTGTCTTTCTTGTGAGCTTGCTGGTGGCAGCTGCTGCCCTGTGCACCCTCCTGGGTGGTGAGCTTCACAGCAGAGCAGGCACGTGCAGCAGGGCGCTTAAGACCCTGGCCTTCTCCTAAACAGTCTAAGCTACGCCCCCAGCCCTTTTTATGCTTTTATTTTCTTTTTTCTTTTTTTTTTTTTTTT
>PVLC010035460.1:0-16318 GCA_004027655.1 Graphiurus murinus | reverse complement strand
AAAAAAAAAAAAAAAAAAAAAAAAAAAAAAAAAAAAAAAAAGGCAAAAAGACAGGAAGATGTATAGTTCAGAGGTAGAATGCCCCTGGATTCAATCCCCAGTACCTCAAAAAAAAAAAAAAAAAATAGGGCTATGAGTGCAAAGAGACTGTCAGATAACACCCGGCAGCATTGATTTGCAACCCTTGCCAGTAGCAAGGGAGTAAATACTTCCATGATGGCCAATTTCAAGCTACCGGCAGTTAAATAACAGGCTTCAGAAATCCCTGAATATTTAACAACCAAGCTGCTCTCGAGAGAAGGCTCTGGTCCGTCGCTGTAAAAACGAAAGCAGCTCTCTAACTACTGACACGCGTCACGGTGCAGTGGACCTTGAACACATTATGCTGGGCCCAAGAACCGCTCCCAAGGGGCCACACGGGCCGGATTCCATTGATCTGAACTGTCAGAGTCGGCGAATCTGCAGAGAGAGAAAGCGGGCTGGGGGCTGCAGAGGCTGGGGCGTTGTCTGAGAGTGGGGGGTACTGCTTAAGGGAGCACGGGAGCTTCCTTTTGGGGTGACGATGAAGGTTTTTGGGAGTGAGATAGAGGTGAGGGTTACCTGACACTGTAAATGTGTTCTATGCCACTGAACCATACACTTTTTTTTGTTTTGTTTTGGTGGCACATGTATATATGTATATACATATATGTGCATGTGTGTATATATATATGTATACGCATATATACGTATATATGTATGTATATATATATATACACTTATATATACATATATATTTTTATTTTGTAACAGAGTCTCGCTACATGGATGAGAGTCTCACTACTTGCTGAGACTGTCCTTGAACCTGCGATCCTCTTGTCTCAGCCTCCTGAGTACTAGGATTACAGGCGTGTGCCACCATGCCCGGCTGAACCATACACTTTAAAGTGGTTAAAATGGTTCATTTTAAGCTAGGCCTGGGAGGCTGAAACAGGAGGATGGCAGGTTTGAGGCTAGCCTTAGCAACTTAGTGAGATCCTGTTTCAAAAACAGCGGGCGGGGGGGGGGGTGCTGGAGGTGTAGCTCAGAGGTAGAATGCCCCTGTGTTCAATCTCCAGTACCAAAAAAATAAAGTAAAAATAAGGAAGAAGGCGGGCATGGTGCTGCACGCTTGTAATCTCAGTACTTGGGAGGCTGAGACAAGAGGATTGCAGGTTCATGGTCAACCTCAGCTACTTAGTGGGATCCTGTTTTAAAATAAAAATAAAACAGGGCTGGGGGTGTAGCTCAGAGGTAGAATGCCCCTGGGTTCAATCCCCAGTACAAAACAAAAAAGAAAGAAAGAAAGAAATTTTATATTATCTGTACTTTGCCATCTAACACACACACACACACACACACACACACACGTACACACCCTCAACTTTTAGCACTGCCGCAGAGGTTACTGGAATCCATTTATGGATTTATTCAACAAATATTTATTAAGCTCCTGCTCCGTGCCCGGCCCAAGGGTGCTGCCGAGATTACAGGGTGAGCCAACACAGACTCCTTCCCGCCGCGAGGGATTTCCGGGGAGGGAGTGGGCATTCAAGTAAATGTCGATGGCCAGGCAGCTGGTGCTCCCCCGTCATTCCCAGCTCCTTGGGAGGCTGAGGCAGGAGGATCCCATGGGCCCAGGAAACACAGTGAGACCCCATCTCAAAAAAAAAAATACTATATATACATATATATACACATATATATACGTATATGTGTATATACGTGTATATACGTATATATATATCGTGTATATATGTATATATATGTATATATATACGTATATGTGTATGTATATATATACGCATATATAAGGTCCTGGACTCTGAGGACATCACAGAAGGAAAGGACTTTGTGGCCTGATTCCTGCCTCCCATTACTCCTCCTATCACTGCCCCTCCTCAAGGACCATCCATGGCTCCCTACTTCCCTCTGTGACCCATAGTGGCCTTGGCCTCGGTTCCAGAAGGCGATCTGTGATGTTTCACAACTGAATTGCTCCCGCCCAGAAATGTTCTGCCGACAAGTCGCCGCAGGGGCAGACACAAGGTAGGCAAGGGCTTGTGATACAAAAATGGCCGATACGGACTGCCGGGATGTGGGCTGTCTTGCATCTTCACTCTCACGATCCCCGCTTTACAGGTGAAGACATTAAAGCACAGAGAGGCGGGGAGTCTGCCCCAGGTCACACAGGAAATGGCAAAGCCATCTGACTTCACAGCGTCCACTCCTGGCCACGCTGCCAAATTCCCTTCTGGTGCTGTTTGTAGCTTTGCTTGTGATAGGACAAAACTGGGGACCATTGTCAGGAGGGGAGTGCCCTCTGGCTCATCCACTGAAGGAAGCCGTCACAGGGCGTCATGTGTGACAGTAGCCAAAGGGGGTAACAACCCAGTGTCCGTTGGCAGACGGGAGGATAAACAAACCGTGGTTGGCTCAGATGGTGGAATATTAGTCAGCCTTAAAAAAGAAGGAAATTCTGACCCATGCTGGCAGTTTGAAGGCCTGATACTAAAGGGAACCAGCCAGACACAGGAGGACGAATACTGTAGGATTCCATTTAGATAAAGAGACCTAGAATAGTCAATTTCACAGAGAGAGAGGGTGGAATAGTGAGCTGGGCACAGTAGTGCAAACCTGTAATCCCAGGACTTGAGAGGCTGAGACAGGAGGATTGCAAGTTTGAGGCCAGCCTCAGCAATTTAGCAAGACCCTGAGCAACCTAGTGAGACCCTGTTTAAACAAAAACATAAAAAGGGCTGGGGGTGTAGCTTGGAGGTAGAATGCCCGTGGGTTCAATCCCCAGTACTGCGAAAATAAGAAAATTAATAAATAAAGAAATAGGGCTGGGAGTGTAGCTCAGAAGTATAATGCCCCTGGGTTCAATCCTCAGTACCAAAACAAACACAAAAAAGCCCAGCATGGTGGTACACGCTTGTAATCCCAGTACTTGGAGGCTGAGACAGGAAGATCCCAGGTTTGCAGCCAGCCTCAGCTACTTAGGCCCTCTGCAACTTAGTGAGACCCTGTTTAAAAAAAAAAAAATAGAGCTAGGGGTGTAGCTTGGAGGTAGAATGCCCCTGGGTTCAATTCCCAGTACCACAAAAAAGAAAGGAAGGAAGGAAGGAAGGAAGGAAGGAAGGAAGGAAGGAAGGAAGGAAGGAAGGAAGAGACGGACCGACCTTTGACATTAAATTGTACCCAGAAAGCCAGACTACATTCTGAATCAGTTGGGTTCCTAAAAGTGTTTATCAACAATACAAGCCAAGATTCAAGATTTCCCAAGGGGGGAAGATGTAATAAGAAAGAAAAAAAAAATAGCAATGGCATATGCTAAAGACATGAGCACTGCAAAACAGGCTGGCTCTGGTGGTTGGTATTTCTTGGCATTTGTCATACGTATGAGATATACATAGCTTACAGTTTACCAAAATAGCTGGGAACATTGACTTTACATAATTTTTCTATGTAAGGAAGGGAAGAACGTGAAGAAATAGCTGTCAACTTCAAGATCTTGTCTGTACCACTGAGTATCTTAAATTAGGTCTTGCGGCTTGATGAAGGTATTTATTAATTTTTCTGGTACTGGGGATGTTTCCCCAGAGCATTCTACCTCCAAGCCACACCTCCAGCCCTGTTTTATTTTTATTTTGAAACAGGGTCTCCCTGGGTTGATGAGAGTCTCACTACTTGCAGAGGCTGTCCTCGAACCTGTGATCTTCCTGTCTCAGCCTCCCAAGTGCTGGGATTACAAGCATGCACCACCACGCCTGGTTAGTTGACGAGGGTGTTTAGGTAAGGAAGTTTTTCTTGTTTCATTTGAGTTTCTGGACTTTGTTCTTGAGTTCTCCAGTCTATCAGATTGCAAAGGAAACTGACCGTCACAGAGTGGCAATTAGAGTCCTGCACGAAGCCGGGCGTGGTGGCGCACACTTGTAATCCCAGCATTCGGGAGGCTGAGACCGGAAGATCCGGGTTCGCGGCCAGCCTCAGCTACCTAGTGAGGCACTCCGCAACTTAGCGAGACTCAGTTTCAAAATAAAGAATAAAAAATAGGGCTGGGGATATAGCTCGGAGGTAGAATGCCCCTGAGTTCAATCCCCAGTACCGCAAAAAAAAAAAAAAAAAAAAAGAGTCCTGCACGAAGACAGGCGTTCTGCCCTAAGAAGAGAGCCCAATTCGGGCAGACAGGCTGAAGGGTCCGGATCTCCATCCCGACATTATTTAGCAGCTGTGTGACCCTGGGCGAGCTACTTCACCTCTCTGAGTCTCAGTTTCCTTGCCTTTAAATGGAGATGGTAATTCCTACCTAGCAGGGTGGCCGTGGAGAGTGAAGAAGTCACTAAATAGTGTCTTAAAGAGATGGGTGCAAACCCGGGCATGGTGGTGCACGCTTGTAATCCCAGTATTCGGGAGGCTGAGACTGGAGGACCCGGGTTCGCGGCCAGCCTCAGCTACCTAGTGAGGCACTTCGCAACTTAGTGAGACTCTATCTCAAAATAAACAATAAAAAAATAGGGCTGGGGGTGTAGCTTGGAGGTAGAATGCCCCTGAGTTCAATCCTCAGTACCGCAAAAAAAAAAAAAAAAAAAAAAGGAATAAAAAAATAGGACTGGGGATATAGCTTGGAGGTAGAATGCCCCTGAGTTCAATCCCCAGTACTGAAAAAAAGAGAGATGGGCGCAGTCACTCAGCTATTTCAGTAGGTGTTCATGGAGGTTGACCATGCACTCAGCGCTGGGGTACAAGGCAGGACAGAGCCGTCCCCACCCCTAAGAAGTGGATGCTCTGACCACAGAGATGGTTCCTACCCTAGTAAGCAAACTCGATAGCACGCGTTTATTTTTTTTTTCGGGGGGGGGTTAGAAATTTTCATTTTAATTTTTTTTTTCAGCACAGATTTTTATACGTTTCTTGAGTACAACAGGGTTACATAGACATTTGTGTCATATCAATCATTGTCAGAACACAAATAGCACCACTTCTTCGTTTTCCACGTATAGCCCACATTCTTAACATAGCCTGGTCAAGCAAACTTTCTAGAGTCATAAAACCCTAAACCTTTAGGGTCATCTATTTACTTTCTAAGAAGTAGGAAGGTCTTTCATCTACGCATCCTAGGAGCAATCTCCAGACTTGGAGACGCCAATGTAGCCATAGTAGAAGAGTCAGTATAATTACTCATATATGCAGATAGCAACTGCCAGGGGGGAAAGGGCCCCGCTGGGCTCCCACAACTCCCCCATTTTTATTTTAAAATGCATGAAGGACTGTGCCTGTCTTAGGTCATTTCCTACCAGGTGCTTAATCTTACCCGTCTTGGGGTCTCGATGAGTCATTCAACCCTGTCTTAGGTTGATATTGCCCTGAGAGAATCGAACCCGTCATTGACTACCAGGCCCTGTGCGAGGCAGTAGCACGTGTTTATGAACAAATGCATCCTCAGAAGGAGGCAAACCTGGGGGGGAGGGGTCAAGAGAATGAGCGAGTGGAGGGGAGCGGCCAGAGACGGCCTCACCGAGAAGGCTGAGGTCCAGTGACAAGGACAGGCTCACGTGGATTCAGGAAAGAGCCGACAGAACAGCTGGTGGGACACCAGGAGGCAGCAGGGCCAAGGAGAGGACCCCACACAGGCTGGGGGTGCAGTCACCTTCCACCACAGTGACCCGGAACGTGATCGCAGCCGAGTTTTTATAAAGTCACCCAGGCACCGTGTTGCGGTCAGTATCATCACAGCCACGATCTAAAGACCGGACCACGTTACTTAGAGGAAAGAGGATTTATTTTCTTATGGTTTCGGGTTCAATCCCTTTGAGGCCGGGGACCGTGGCTCTCGGGACATGGTGGCCGGAGGCGGAGAGAGGGAGAATGCAGGGCTGTGCTCTTCACATCATGGCGGTTGGAAACAAGAGAAAGAGAGTGTGGGGAGGAGGAGCCATATAGGATCCCAAGGCTGACTCTCCAGGGACCCACAGCTCCAGCCGCATCCAGATAAATCCATTACAGCCCTTAGGACACCACTATATTAATAATGAGCTCTTTTTTTTTTTTTTTTTTTTTTTTTGTGGTACTGGGGATTGAACTCAGGGGCATTCTACCTCTAAGCTACACCCCCAGCCCTATTTTTTATTCTTTTTTTGAAAGCGAGTCTCACTAAGTTGTGGAGTGCCTCACTAGGTAGCTGAGGCTGGCTGTGAACCCAGATCCTCTGGTCTCAGCCTCCCGAACGCTGTAATAATGAGCTCTTTAAGGGACATTTTATTTCTACGTGTCAGACCGACTTCTTGCCCTCCTGGAATTTAGTCTTTGACAGAAGGTACATGATTTCCCACCAGAGGAGGTGGGGGTGGAGAGGGTCTCTTCTCTGGATGAGTTGGTTTGCATTACCCAGCCACATGGGCAGGCGAGCTGTTTGCTGTTTTTAAGAATTCGTTATCTCTGAGTCAGGCATGGTGGCACACACCTGTAATCCAAGTACTTGGGAGGCTCAAACAGGAAGATTGCAGACTTGAGGACAGCCTCAGCAATGTGATGAAATCCTGTTTCAAAATCAAATAAAATAGGGCTAGGGGTGTAGCTCAGAGGTAGAATGCCACTGGGTTCAATCCCCAGTACCAAAGGAAAACAAGATTTTGTAAAAGGAATTAGTTATCTCTGAGCCAGACACAGTGGTCCATGCCTGAAATCTTAGTATTTAGGCAGCTGAGACAAGAAGATTGCAGGTTCAAGACCAGCCTCGGCAACTTATGGAGACTTTCAACAACTTAGACTTTCAAAAACCTTAGACTTTCAGCTGGGTGTGGTTGTGCACATTTATAATTCCAGTACTTGGGAAGCTGAGACAGGAGGATCGCAGGTTCATAGCCGGCCTTTTCCTTAGTGAGGTCCTCCACAACTTAGTGAGATCCTATTTCAAAAATAAAAAATAAGACTGCACAAAACAAAACAAAACAAAAAAAACCTCAGACTTTCAACAACTTACACTGCAACAGCAAGATCCTGTTTCAAAACAAAAATAAAAATAAAAAGGGCTGACGTTGTAGCTTGGCAGTAGGATGCCCCTGGGTTTTAATCCCCAGTGTCACAAAAAGAAAAAATAGAGAGAAAAAAAATTCCTTCCATTCTTGAATATCCAGAAGTCTCTAATGAATGGCAACTTAAGTTCTCTGTGGATTTTATTTGCATTTTTCTGCCTCCTCCATCAACCCAAATACGTTTCTTATCTGGATAGCAGATCACTAGCTGACATCCTGGACAAAAGGCAATGATCACAAGTGAGTAGCAGTTGCTAGCCATGAAGCCTTACACCTGCAGGTAGCTCTGCTCAGCACTCTACGCGCATGGGTTCCGGGGAGCCCTGTGCACTAGGAGGTGGGTCCCAGCGCCACCCCAACTTGCAGGCCAGCTGCGCCCTTCCCTTACCACGATGTCTGAGAAGGTTCCCTCTCTGGTAAACGGGATTCAAGGAATACCCTTTCAAAGAAAAGATCGTGGCATAACGGGGTGTGTGATTGGGATACTGGGAACTATGGTATTATTAATCATATTCTGGATTATTAACCTGGGAGTCATTTCTAGAGTGCTTGTTAATTCTTAAGAAAAACTCACCTCTGCGGGCCTAAGGGTGCTAATTCTATACAAAGGATACCCGACCCTCCATTACCCTTTATGGAAAATTATAATGAGAATGGTGTCAGGGTGGTTAATAAAGATAAATTACATGGTTCTTATAGAAGTTAACCATTTCTACGACTAACATTTAATAGGTACTAGTCTTTTTCCTATGGAGCTTAGCAATGTGTTCCTGTTTACCTATTCTCAGAAAGATAGATAAAAAGTTTCCTTACAGACTTCAAGTCTCCTCCATAACCTGCCATCTTCTACAGGAGTTAACCATCATTAAGATTGTAAACAAAAACATGGTGATTAACCCTTGGGTAATCTTCTCTGATCAGTAACCTTTGTGTGATCGCTAGCCTCTGTGGAAACTTTTCTACTTGCCCCAACCGCAAACATTTTTTCCTGCAAGTATTGCTAAAAAGAAAGTATAAAAACCTGTAACTTAGCCAGGCGTGGTGGCGCACGCTTGTAATCCCAGCATTCGGGAGGCTGAAACCGGAGGATCCGGGTTCGCGGCCAGCCTCAGCTACCTAGTGAGGCACTCCGAAACTTACTGAGACCCGGTTTCGAAATAAAGAATAAAAACTAGGGCTGGGGTTATAGCTCGGAGGTAGAATGCCCCTGAGTTCAATTCCCAGTACTGCAAAAAACCCAAAAAAAACCTGTAGCTTGTGCACAATAAACAGAACAGCTTCGCACTGCCTGAGTGGTGTACTGTCTGTTACCCAGCGCCGACGCCTTGCTCACCTTCAAGACCCCCTGGACCCGGCTGCAGCGGGACCGCGGCTCAGGCATGCAGAAGGGTAACTTGCCGAAGGGCACCTACCAAGCCAGCAGGAGAGTCGGGAGTCAAAGCAGGTCTCTTGAGCAGAGAGCCCCGCAATCCCTCAGTGGAGGGGCAGGCGGCACTTCCGGCTGGAGGAACAGAAAGCCCATGCTCCAACTTTTCAGGTGGTTTATCTTGATCAATGTTTGCTCACTCATTCAGTCAACAAACATGCAAGGAGGACTTTGTGTCAGACTGACTTCTTGCCCTCCCGGAATTTAGTCTTCGACAGAAGGTTACCTTGAAGATTGTGGAAGATGTACGTGTTGCCTAGGAAACAGGTACCAGGAATCCAACGGGACTAGCGTCAGACAAGTGAGGTTTAAAGAGAGATCTGAAGATGTTCTGGAAATCATGGCTGAATAATTCATCGGCGGAAGTAGAACAATTTAGAGCAGTGTGTCTCAACCAGGGGTGACAGCCCACCAGGGGACGTGGACAGTGTCTGGAGACGGTTCTTTCTGAGTGTCACCACTGGGACCAGGAGATGGCACATGGGTTGTGACATCTACTGTGGAGAGGCCAGGGATACTGCTAAATATTATACAATGCATCAGACAGTTCCTCCAAAATAAAGTGTTGCCTGGTGTCAATTGTCAATTGCACAGAGGCTGAAAGGCCTTGGGCTAAAGATTGAAGGACAATCTGGGCATGGTGGCACATGCCTGTAATGCCGGGGCTTGGGAGGCTGAGATGGGAGGATTGCAGGTTCGAGACCAGCCTCCACAACTTTATTTTCTTCTTTTTTTTTTTAAGTACCAGGGATTGAACCCAGAAGCATTCTACCTCTGAGCTACATCCCCAGCCTGATTTCATTTTTTAAAATTTTGAAACAGTCTAAGTTTCAGAAGGCCTCACTAAGTAGCTGAGGCTGACTGTGAACCTGCGATCCTCCTGTCTCAGCCTCCCAAGTACTGGGATTATAACTGTGTACCATGCCCAGATTCAGCCTCAGTCTCAGCAGTTTAGCAAGGCCCTCTGCAACTTAGTGAGACCCTGTTTCAAAATTAAAAAAATAAAAATAAAGAGGGCTGGGGGTGGGCTGGGCGTGGTGGCGCACGCTTGTAATCTCAGCATTCGGGAGGCTGAAACCGGAGGATCCGGGTTCGCAGCCAGCCTCAGCTACCTAGTGAGGCACTCTGCAACTTAGTGAGACTCGGTTTCAAAATAAAGAATAAAAAGTAGGGCTGGGGGTGTAGCTCGGAGGTAGAATGCCCCTGAGTTCAATCCCCAGTAAAAAAAAAAAAAAAAAAAAAAGACATTCTGTGATTAACAACACTAGAATAATCGCCACAACCCAGAATGGTACCAGGCACACCCATCCAGAGAGTGTACAATGGAAGTCCATCTAGAGAGGGCATGATCAAAGACTTAGAGCTAAGCCAGGCGTGGTGGCGCACGCTTGTAATCCCAGCATTCGGGAGGCTGAGACCGGAGGATCCGGGTTCGTGGCCAGCCTCAGCTACCTAGTGAGGCACTCTGCAACTTAGTGAGACTCGGTTTCAAAATAAAGAATAAAAAATAGGGCTGGGGATGTAGCTCAGAGGTAGAATGCCCCTGAGTTCAATCCCCAGTACCGCAAAAAAAAAAAAAAAAAAAACCCAAAATGCAACTCAGGCACCCCCTGACGTCTCAGGGAACTTAAATGAATTGCCCAGGATCTCACGATGATTCCCTTGCAAATCTGCTGGGGTTTTTGTTTGTTTGTTTGTTTGTTTGTTTCTGTGCTGGGCATTGAACCCAGGGCCTTTTGTAGGCCAGACAAGCGCTCTACTACCGAGCTATATCTCACCCCTAATCTGCATAATTCTTATAGAGAGTCTAGAGAAGACCCCAGGGCTGAGCCTACAAAGCCGCTGTCCCACCAAAAGGCCACGGAACCACCGTGCCTAAGACCTAAGGCCCCTCAAGCAATGGAGGGAAAACTGAGCGGCACTTTTTTTTTTGGCTCTGGGGACTGAACCCAGGGGCATTCTACCTCTGAACTACACCCTCAGTGTTTTTTATTTTGAAACAGGGCCTTACTAAGTTGCTGAGGCTGGCCTCAAACCTTTGATCCTCTTGTCTCAGCCTCCCAGGTACGGGGATTACAGGCGTGCGCCACCACCGCTGGTTTAAAGTTTTTTTTTAAATAGTCATGTAATCAATACATCAAACTGCCCTTCTCCCAACTGCCCTGACTTAGTCCAAGGAGATGGGGCGATGGGAGAGCAAATGAGAAAAAACAAAGCCATGTGTGATCTTTCTAGCAGGCTGTCTAGGAAAATAATTCTGCGGATGGGTGGATTCTTCTGGTTTTTCATTCCCAAAGCTTTTTTTTTTCTTGCGGTACTGGGGATTGAACTCAGGAGCATTCTACCTCCAAGCTACAACCCCAGTCCTATATTTTATTCTTTATTTTGAAACAGGGTCTCACTAAGTTGCGGAGGGCCTCACTAATAGCTGAGGCTGGCCACAAACCCGGATCCTCCCGTCTCAGCTTCCCAAGTACTGGGATTACAAGCACTCAACTAGCTTTTTTTCCCCCCAGTCCTTTGGGGAAGGGACTCCTGGTCTACTCTAGAACTCAGTAAGCCAGCATTAGATGGAAACTACAGCCATGACCCCCACACTTGGGGCGCACCAGAGCCCCACCTTTATGAAGCTTTCCCTCTAGTGAGAGAAGATAACCACTTAACAATAAATGAAGAAATAGTAGGGCATATTAGAAGGTGGCACACGCCATGAAAACCAAAAGAAGGATAACTTGGTATTACCCACGGAGAATGGATGAGGAAGGCTGGATTTTTTTTTAATTGTGAAAAAATACATGTAACATAAAATTTATCAACTCTGGGGACTCAGCCCAAATGTCGCTTCCTCAAAGAGGTCTTCCCTGATCCCCCCTCTCCTTCCTCTCTAGAACAAGCCTCCTTGCCCTGTACTAGTGATAGCTCTTAAAATAACTCTCTACTTGTGTACCAGTACCTTCAATGTCCACCAGGTCAGCGCCATCCAATAGACTTGGGAAATCATTGCAATTATAGAAATGCTCTGGATTTATGTTATCCAAAATGGTAACCCCTAGTCACATGTAGTGTGTGTGTGTGTGTGTGTGTGTGTGTGTGTGTGAGAGAGAGAGAGAGAGAGAGAGAGAGAGAGAGAGAGAGAGATCCTGGGGATTGGACCCCCTGTCCTTTTTAAATTTTGAAAGAGTCTCTCTAAGTTATCATGTGCTGGCCTCAAATCTGCTATCCTCTTGTCTCAGCCTCCCCTGTACTGGAATTACAGGTGTATGCCACTATGCCTTACCACCTCTAGGTCCTGAGCATTTGAGATGTGGTTAGCATTTGCAATGTGAGCATTTAGACAGGCACGGTGATGCATGCCTATAATCACAAGTACCTGGGAGGCTGAGGCAGGAAGATCGCAGGTTTGCAGACACCTTCCACAGTGTAGCAAGACTCTCAGCAATCTAGTGAGACCCAGTTTCAAAAAATAGACAAAAAATAAAACATAAAAAGGGTCTTTAAAAAGTGAATATTTGAGGGTTCGCAGCAGCCAGCCTCAGCTACTTAATGAGGCCCTCCGCAACTTAATGAGACCCTGTTTCAAAATAAAGAATAAAAGCCGGGCGTGGTGGCGCACGCTTGTAATCCCAGCATTCGGGAGGCTGAGACTGGAGGATCCGGGTTCTCGGCCAGCCTCAGCTACCTAGTGAGGCACTCCACAACTTAGTGAAACCCAGTTTCAAAATAAAGAATACAAAATAGGGCTGGGGGTATAGCTCGGAGGTAGAATGCCCCTGAGTTCAATCCCCAGTACTGAAAAAAAAAAAAAAAAAGAAAAGAATAAAAAATAGGACTAGGGGTGTAGCTCAGAGGTAGACTGCCCCTGGGTTCAATCCCCAGTACTAAAAAAAAAAAAGTGAATATTTGAAATGGCCAAGGAACAGATTTTTAAAATGTTTATGTGTTTATATTGTATATTACACTATATAAATTATTTCAAACATCATTACATAATTTAGATAGCCACATGCAACTAGTGGCTCTCCTATTGGACACGGCAGCTCTGGACTGTGAGCTCCTTGTGACCATTTAATCTTATGCAGTTAGAGAATCCTCTGAACTGAGGATGGCACCCAAGTAAACCACTGACTGAATGAATGAACCCATCGATGTGGTCTGCAAAACTTGCTTTCAAGAAATCATCCTAGAAAGGAGAGACTGAAAAAAAAAAAGCCTGACTTGCATCCAAGCAGAACTGGATGCAAGATTTCAGCTGCCTGCCTCTCCCGTCCCGGACGCTGTTCGTGAGCAGATGGCAGGTGGAAGACAGCGGTTGTACCACGCTGCAGCCGTGCAGAGGCTCAAATGCAGGAAAAGGCTGTTTCCTTAGGCACCTCATCCTTTCACCCCTCCCTCAACCCTGTAAACTACTTAGTGGCTTCTAATCTATTAACACTTGGCCTCCCACGGGACCGAGCCTGTTCCAAAGGCCACTCCTGCCAACCCTCTGCAAGGCACTCCGGATTTTTTTTTTTTTTTAACCGTATCGCTCTCAGGAAATCTGTTGCCTGCAATCTGTGCATAATATATGCAGGGTGTGGTCTAAAAAACAACCTAAGTCGTGATTTGTAACCCGCTCAGATCCATACGGCTGTTTCTTTTGCCTTATTCTTTTATTTATTTATTTTAATAAATTGAGGTCAACACATTTCAGGGCTAATTTTGACTTCATTCAAATGTGACATAGGGTTTTCAAATTATGATTTTTTTAGGGGGAGCACAATAATAGGGAACCCACGTATTTAGTTGTTTTTTTTTTTTTTTTTCAGTACTGGGGATTGAACTCAGGGGCATTCTACCTCCAAGCTACACCCCCACCCCTATTTTTTTATTCTTTATTTTGAAACTGGGTCTCACCAAGTTCCGGAGTGCCTCACTAGATAGCTGAGGCTGGCCTTGAACCCGGATCCTCCGGTCTCAGGCTCCCGAATGCTGGGATTACAAGCGTGCGCCACCACGCCCGGCACTTATTTAGTTCTTATAAATGATTTTCGGTCACTTTTTTTGTTGTTGTTAGCACTGGGAATTGAACCCGGGGCTTTGTGCATGCCAGGCACCCACTCTACCACTGAGCTACATCCCCAGCCTGCTATCTTCAGATATAATAACAATAATAACAGCTAATATGTGTTGAGTGCTTCATGTCTGCAGGCAGCTCACTTGATCATTACAATACTCAGGAACTATATGATATTGGTTTTTCTTGTCTTTATTCTTTCCTTTTCTTTTTTGTATTTATTTTTATTTTTATTTTTTGGTGCTTGGGATTGAATCTAAGGTCTTGCACATGATAAGCATGTTCTTCACCACTGAACTATACTAGTAACCCAGCTCCATGATACCAATTTTATAGAGAAACCGAGTCTCAGAAAAGCAAGCTCCTCTGCTTAGAGTCACACAGCTGGGAAGTGTCAGGGTCAGGACTAGAGCCCAAGTCTACCTGCCGAGAGTCAACTGTCTCAAACAGTACACAATTCGACCTCTCTAATAGATGCCTGATAGGTATAATAGATATTATGTAATATGTATTTATGTCTGTAAGATATCAGAAAGAATAATCAAGAATCAACTCTGGGGAATAGGACTGGGGTTTAGGAAGAGGGAGCCTTACTTTTCATTCTTGTGTTTCTGTTTGAACTTTATTTACTAGATATATGTATATACACATACATATTATTGATAACATTCACATTTAAAACTAAATTAATTTTTTAATTTAAATAAGTAGAAATCCTTTTTTTTTCTTGGTTCTGGGAATTGAGTTCAGGGCCTTGCGAGCAGTTTTTTCACTGATCCACATCCACAGCAAACTATTTTTCCTCTTTTTTTTTTAATTAAGGAAAGAATCATTATAATGCCACGTCTATATATCAGTAGACTAAATACACAGAAATCTGTGGCAAAAATCACACGCTCTGACACGGTTTGAAAATGTATCCCATTAAAGTCAAGGTTGCAATATATATTCTTAATCTGAGTACCTTCATGTTTCCATTTCTGAATTATTTTTTATTTGAGAGTAATGGTTCAGGTTTCGAACGTGATGTTTATTTTCAATGGACGGGCCATGTTTCCCTTGAGTGCTCTGCACATTCATTTTTATACACTCCTACATTGACCTCTGGGTCTCCCAACGAGGCATCCTGTAGCATGTGTGAAATGATGCCATATTCATAAGGTATGCCATTGGTGGATCACAATTAATAGAAGCTTAAAAGCAATCACTTTAAATTAATAAGAATTTTAAGTGAAGCTAAATTTTACACTGAGAAGTAAATATTACAACCCCCTTCAGCACTGGGAACCTCAGAGAGCTGTCTCAGTCACACTAAAAGTCACTCGGGAGAATTCCTCAGTAGCTTAGAGGGAAAAACACACCGTGTTTAAAGTCGAGAAAATAAACACACACGAACAATAGTGCATGCTTTCCAATAAACCCAAATGGAGCCCACGTCGATTATCCAAATGGCTAGTGACGCTAAAAATGAACACGAAAACCCCAGAAATGTTCTTTGTAATATTCCCTCTCTACTCTTGGAATCTGAAGAATCACCATCTGTTTGTGGCAGGGAAAATCGTCAGGACCCTCTACCAGGCCCCTTTCCTTTCTATTGCCTGCTTGCATTTCCCCAAGATTCTCAGAGCAAATTCGGTATCCCGGAAAAAATACCCATCCTCAAAGGAACAGATTCCTGATGTTGCCAACGGTGAGCCTGGCTCCAGCTAGCTGATACAAAAACCTCTCTCTCATTCAGAAGAAGGCAAGAGGATCCAGCCACCACTCTCTCATTCACACTCTTCACCACCAGCAGCAGCAGGACTGTGCCCCAAACCTCTCCTCTAGGAAGGAACCCCGGCTCTTTAGAAACCAGATGGCAACATCCTATCAATCCTTCCCAAAAGACCTTGCAGAAAAATCAGGAATTTCACAGCCCTGGGTGAAGGACTGGAAAGAACCCGTGTCATCGCACGGGCTCGTGAATGCAGCCCACATTTCTAAACAGCAGCTAACGCTGTCTTAAAGCCCAGACCTCAACATTCCTTCAGGATTGAGAGCAGTCAAGAGAGAACACCTAATCCCCGAAGCTGTCCACGAGCTGCAAACAGACCTGAAAAACGGAACTGAGTCAGAGATCCAGAAGCTGGGCTGCTGGGGTAGGAAAAATGGCTTGCCTCCTCGGGGCCTAATTCCTTCCTCCCAAACAGTTCCCTTTAAATTCAACAGAGATGTTCCCCCTGCTGGGTTTCCTTTTTTTTTTTTTTAATTAAAGAAAGCCTGCCTGCCTCTCACTCGCTCCCCGGGGTACTCACGGCAGCTGCCTCAACTGGAATAAGTCCTCCTCCATGTCCGCGCTGCGCCGGGAGCCCTTCGCATGGCCCTTACATTGTAGTGGTGGAAGGCGGGCGCTCGGGGTTTCAGCACCGGGATGCTGGACAGCTCCCGCGCCGCTTCCCCTCTCCCGCGGCCGCTGTGCAAGGGGGAGGGCGGGGGCCGCCGGGGACCAGCCCACGAGACAAAGCCACCGCCGCCAGGAGACCGCGGTGCGAGTGGGCGGAGAGGAGGCGCTGAGCCGCCTGCCTGCGCGGGAGAGGGGGCGGGGAGCCTTCTGCTCCGTGCAAGCAATTCGCGGCCTCCCTGCCTGGCGGTGCTGAGCCTGCAGGGCGCCGGGCCTGGGAAATGGCTAGCTGTCCAGGTACCAGCGCGCACACACACACGAAGAGGCCGCTCTCAACGTCTTCGTGTAGGGATTCCTTAATGGCACCAGTAGAATATTCTTTTTTTTTTTTTTTTTTTTTTTTTTTT
>PVLC010035459.1:0-16316 GCA_004027655.1 Graphiurus murinus | reverse complement strand
TAGCATAGACAGTGTGGATATGCTGGACAAAGGGATGATTTATGTCTCAGGTAGAAAGGAGCAGGACAGTAGGGGATACCTTCATGCTACTGAGAATGACAGGTAATTTAATACTTAAGAATTATTTGTGGAATTTTTCCATTTAATATTTTCTGACCATTTATGTAACCACAGAAAGTGGGGGATGGGGACTATTGTTATCATAGATGAGGAGGGAGCTATTATAGTTGTTTGTGCTTTTTGACTTGTACTTTATTATGTAAAAAATTCTTTTTCTAATAGAATTCATGCTTGTTTAATGTTATTTTAATTTGGGTTATAATTCCACTCATATTTTTTTAGGTGCTGTAAGAATCCGAGAATAATTAAGGCTGTGGTATAGCCGGGCATGGTGGTGCATGCTTGTAATCCCAGCATTTGGGAGGCTGAGACCGGAGGATCCGGGTTCGCGGCCAGCCTCAGCTACTTAGTGAGGCACTCTGCAACTTAGTGAGACCCTGTTTCAAAATAAAGAATAAAAAATAGAGCTGGGGGTATAGCTCAGAGGTAGAGTGCCCCTGAGTTCAATCCACAGTGCTGCAAAAAAACCAAAAAAAAACTGTGGTGTATATTCAGATAAATGCTTAATCTATGTTATAGCTCTATTCTTGAAGTTAATACTGAAGAACCTTTTTAAATGATGATACTTAAACTTAATAGTGCTTTTACTGTTTAGCTTCCTCAGAGCAGGTCTGAAGTTGTTTTGCCTCATACCAAATTCTTTATTGTAGCAAGAAGAGGAATTATAGGACTTCAGTTGAGTGAACTAATGCAATCATTTGGATATATGTGATAGTATTGTGATGTTTACCCAAATAATCATGTTTTTGTTTTTCACTATAGATAATCAGCCAAAAGGAGCTTTGAAGAAACTGGTTTATGCTGCTAAGGTTTGCATTATTGTATAAATACGGAGCATATAGAGGAAGAAATAAAACATAGGTTAAACCCATATGTCTTTAGTAGCTACTTTAAAAGCCCTTTAATCAGCCGGGTGTGGTGGCACACACTTGTAATTCCAGTACATGGGAGGCTGAGACAGAAGGATTGCAGGTTTGAAGTCAGCCTTAGCATTTTAGCGAGGTTCTCAGCAACTTAGAGAGATCCTGTTTCCAAATAAAAAATAAAATAGGTCTGGTGGTTGGAGGTAGAATCCCATGTAAGTGTATTTAAGAAACTATCAGAATTTTCTTTAATTGCTATTTTCTTTTTTATATTAACTTTTGAAATTCACATAGTTTCTAAAATTTGCGAAAATAAAAATTTTCAAGTTCTGCACCTACAGTATTTTGAGAAGTAAATACTAGGTTCATTTTCTTCTAGTTTATTCCTTTTTTCCTACTTTGGTGGTGGTATCCTGTTTTTTACTGAAGTCTTGATAATGTAGTTTGAAGACTGCTTTTTATCAAAACTACTGTAAAGGAGTAAATAGAATGAAAATGGCCAGCCGCTCTTTAAGCATCCACTGAAAAGCATTTGCTACTTTTCTCTGTCCTTGTTTTGAGACCCAGCTATTGGTGACATTGCTATCTTTTCAGTGTGGAAGCTGCTGCATTGTTGATTTCTACATTCTTTTTTTTTTTTTTTTTTTTTTTTTTTTTTTTTTTTTTTTTTTTTTTTTTTTTGAGGTATTGGAGATTGAACCCAGAGGTATTCTACCTCCGAGTTATACTCCCAGCCCTATTTTTTATTCTTTATTTGGAAACAAGGTCTCACTAAGTTGCAGAAGGACTGACTAAGTAGCTGAGGCTGGCTGTGAACTTGCGATCCTCTTGTCTCAGCCTCCCAAGTACTGGGATTACAAGGGTACACCACCATGCCCCGCTTGTTGATTTCTACATTCTAGGTGATAATTTCATGAAAGTGATAAAATAGCTTTAGAAGTGTTGGGGGTTAACATTGGAGTTTTTTTTTTTTTTTCCTTTTTGGTATAACTGATTAATGTTGCTTTTTTTCTTTCATTTTTTAAAGTTAAATGCATCTTTAAAAACCTTAGAAGGAGAAAGAAATCAAATTTATATTCAGTTATCTGAAATAGATAAAACAAAGGAAGACCTTACAGGTAGGTAATTCACTTTTAAGGTTTTTCTAAATAAATATATCTCCTTATAAAGAAAAAAATTCATTGAGTCAGTTTTGGGAAGATCCAGTTTCATTGTTTTTCTTTTATACTTTGGTTTTGTTGACTATTGAAAAATTAGTCCTGAAGTTTGTTGTTGGTGGTTAATCCTTCTCGTTTCTTTTACAATGATATGAAATTAAAATAATGAAATAATTTTTAAAAGCATGTAGAATTATGAATTACAGTGTTATATATAGTTGATATAGTTTTGGGTTAGTAAGTAGAAAATTGAAACTTTAAAACTTCTGTTAGTTGCAAAATTGATCTTCAATAGTGGTACTAATTGCAGTATTATTTGATTCTTTTATACACACACACACACACACACACACACAGAGTTTGTGAGCACATATAAGAGTGATTGTAGACCTCTAAATATAGAGTTTTTCTTTTCATTGAAAACATTTCTAGAGCCAAGTGCAGGTGTGTGTACCTGTAATCCCCAAGGTACTCAGGAGGCTGAGGTAGGAGATTGGTGAATCTGAAGTCAGCCTTGGCAACATACAGAAACCCTGAAACCAAAACAGAAAAGGGGGGGGGGGAGAAAAACCTTTCTGTTTATTTTGCTAATGATGTTAGAATTTTAAAAAAATGTAAAAAGTAAGTTCTGTCAGTTGTGTTTGGAATTTTTAAAAGTTAGTATACATGACATCTCGTTTTTTTAAAAAAAAAAAAATACCAAGTATGTTTATGTTTACATCAAAAAAGTCTGGAAGAACATATTCTGATGTTTGCAGTAGTCAACTTTGAATATGGGATTATGGACAGGTGTTTATTTTTACTTACTTATATTTTCAAAAACTTCTATTAATAATAAAACACTATTTAAAAAGTTTGAACCACTGGACATAGAAGTTACTATAAAAATTGTGATTGCCCTAACTCACATAGTTGTGGTAGGGTGGTTATTCTGGACTTTGAAAAAAACATTAGTTTTAACTTGTGTTAATGACTATAAAGCATAGTACTAAAAGCCATGGAAGATCCTTAGAAGGAAATGATATCAACTCTGATTCAAGTAAGCTGTGTTTTTGCATATATTACCAGTAGCAAAGAATTTACTTACTAGTTTTACCCCATCTCTTCATACAATTTTTTTAACGAATCTTTATTTTTTTCTTAAACTAATGGAGGCCCTGTCTGCTTGTACTTTTCCTCCAAATCTATCTTTATTAATGGGTCATGAAAAGTAAATTTCTGTAATTTTTATTCTACTCATAGCATGAATGTTTTCTCTTAAAAGTGTCTTCCCTATGCCTTTGCCTTAGGTAATCATTTATAGTGCTTTTTTGTGTGTGTGGTGCTGGGGATTGAACGCAGGGGTATCCTACCTCCAAGTTAAACCCCTGGCCTCTTTTTATTTTTGAAACAGGGTCTCACTAATTTGCTGAGGGTCTTGCTCAGTTGCTAAGGCTGGCCTTGAACCTGTGGTCTTCCTGTCTCATCCTTCCAAGTACTGGGATTACAAGCATGTACCGCCATGCCTGACTACAGTGCCCCCCCTTTTGGTGGTACTGGGGATTGAACCCAGGGGCATTCTTCCTCTAAGCTGCACCCCCAGTCCTATTTTTTATTCTTTATTTTGAAACAGGGTCTTACTAAGTTGCAGAGAGCCTCACTAAGTAGCTGAGGATGGCTGCAAACCCAGATCCTCCGGTCTCAGCCTCCCAAGTACTGGGATTAGAAGCGTGCGCCACCATGCCTGGCTTACAGTGCCCTTTTAAGATACAGAAATTTGAAACAAAATGTCTAGATAAGTACAAAAGTAAAATAAAGATTCATAGTTTTATAGTTTTGGGTTTTAAAAATAATTTTCTAGTAGGTATAATTCAGTTTTAATAGACACCATACTTAACATTGATTTCTTTGTTAAATTACTATCCTTGGTAACGGCCTAAGGCCTAGATGAACATTTTTTTTTCTGATACAGATTTAAAAATTTCTGCAGAAATAAAGATATGGATAATTTCCTAAGCATTTAATCATTTAATGTTTATGAGTTTGGTGGGTACCTTTAACTAATGCAGAGCAATTATATACCATTATTATATAATTACTAACATTTTCATGCTTGTTAATAAGATTTTCAAATTACCTTCTTGAGGCACAATGAGTTTTTTTTTTTTTTTTTAAATATATATCAAGAGTTGTGTGGTGATTCATATACATTTTGGGAAATGGAACCTTAATCTTAAGAGGAGTTCAGAGTTGAAGTTATTATATTGGTACCCTAATTATAAAGAGTTGAGGTAATTATGTAGGAAGAGAAATGAGATTTTTAAAAACAATTGGTATACTTTTTATAATGCATTCATAATTATCTAAAATTGCTAGTTTTCATTATTATATGTGATTCTTAGGTAGTTTAGCAGTTGAAACAAAGATATAGTTGGTATTTTTCTCTCCAGTCTTGAACATTTGGTATCAGAAGATCCATAATTCTGTCTTGACTTACAATATCTGCAGAAATTTGGCTTAAACAAGAGGGCTGAATAGAATTTAAGTATTATTGAAAAGTAAAGTTTTCACTAGATAAAAACTGGTGCCAGGTGACTTGGTACATGCCTGTGGTTCTAGCACTTGGGAAGCTGAGACAGGAGTATCATAGGTTTGAGGCCAGCCTCAGAAACTTAGGAAGACCCTGTTTCAAAGCAAAAAATAAAATAGGGCTGGGGTGCGGCTCAGAGGGAGAAAGTCTGTAGGTTCAGTCCTCAGTACCACAAAATATGCCCCCAAAACAGGCTTTATTTATCACATGGAAGTAGGGAATGTTTAACTAAAATATCCACTTTTAAAACACTCACCTTCACAACTTTCCTGAAAATTCAGTAGCTTTTAGCTCCATGATGGAAAATTACATGCTAGAATTTAGAATGTTGAATATTTGAGGTCTTCTATAATCTAAACATTTTTAAATGTGTATATAGCTCTTCAGTTAAAATGTTAAAAGTATTTAGGTAAACAAAATATCATACAGATTACCTATTGTTATTGGAGTTTATTGTTATTTTTAGTATTTTATCTTTCTGAAATGTTAATGTACTTGAAATATTTATTCCTTTAATTGTGACTTTTCAAAATTTTCTTTAGAGCATATTAAAAATCTCCAGTCTGAACAAGAATCACTGCAGGCAGAAAATACACAATTTGAAAGTGAGAATCAGAAGCTTCAGCAGAAACTTAAAGTAATAACTGAACTGTACCAAGAAAATGAAATGAAACTCCACAGGTACTAAAAAATATTTTGATAACTCCATTGAATAGCAAGCAAAGTAGCTATTAAAGATTAAAGTATCTTACATATTCAACATTCGTAATTATTGAAAGTTCTAAATTTATGATTGGATTGTATTTCATCAATTCATTTTTAAGAGTTATTTGATCTTAAAACAGAAAATGTAAATGAAGTTGGAATTTCCAAGTTCACAGAATATTGTTTTCAACTTCTGGTAAATAGCAGATTATTGCCTTAAACTTCCAAGTACTGGCAGGTTAAGCAAGGGAATCTGAGAGGACATCCTTGACAGAACTGTTCATTAATCCCTTCTCTGATATGTGTAAAACTGATTCTTTTCTCCTGTGCAAATTGCTCCTGCCCAAGTATTCATTGTCTTAGCAAATGGCATTGCCATTTGCTTAGTGGCTCAGGGTAGCAGCTGCTCAATCCATTCTTGCCTACTCTATTTTATTTCTCATATTCATTCTACCTTTAGGTCTTCTCAGCTTTCCTAAGCCTAGAACTGACTACCTTTTACCCTCTTCCATACTACTCTAAGCCATCATCAGTTAGTACTTGGCTCATTTCAGTAGCCTCACGAGTAATTTTCCATCCATAACTTTCTGTACTGTGTGTTCTCTATAATATACAAGGTGACACTTAAAATATAAATGGTGGGTATTAGCTAGGCGTGGTAGTGCATGCCTGTAATCCCAGTATTTAGGAGGTGGAGACAGGAGGATTGCAGATTTGAGGACAGCCTCTGCAATGTAGTGTGGCTCTCAGCAACTTAGTGAGACCTTGTTTCAAAACTAAAAATAAAAAGGGCTGGGGGAGTAGCTCAAAGGTAGAATGCCCCCTGGGTTTATTCTTCAGTAACCCCTCCCCCCTCACAAATTGTATTGTCACTCTTTTTCTTGGAATCCCCGAGTACTTTCCTGTTGCAATCAAAATTTAATCCAAAGCTCATGTGTTGGCCTATAAGAGCCTACATCTTATCTCTGAATACCTCTTTAATTTTACTTTATTAATTTTCTGTCAATACCCTCCAGCCACACTGACTTTCTTGATAATCTTCAGCATGCAGAGCACATCTGTACTTCAGAACACTTTGTACTTGTTATTTCTGTTTGTAAAGGTGTTGCCCTCTATACTTGGATGGTTCAGTTCTTCATCTCTTTTGGCTCTCGGTTCAATGTTGTCTCAAAGAATTCTTCCCTGGTGACCCTAACTAAATTAATACCTGCCACTCTATTTCCTTATCTTGCTTTATTTTTCTTCATAGCCCTTACTGTCCTCTGGGCATTTTTTGAGTTTTTCTTTATCTATTCCACATTAAATGAAAGCTCCATGAGAGAATTACTTTATTTTTTTCTATATTCCCAGTGCCAGCTATGCAGTGCAAATGATAGATATTTTATGAGTATTTGTTCACTATATGAATAAATATGTTGAATGTGTATTTATATGTTGGGGTATGTGTGTACATGTGTATGCTGATGCCTAAATTTTGTAAAGGTACATAGAAGATTCTTAAGGTATTTATCTGTAAACTCCAAGTTTCTTTTATTTTGGTACTGGGAATATTGAACTCAGGGGCATTTTACCTCTGAGCTATACCCTCAGCCCTTTTGTTTTGTTTTGTTTTTGAAACTGGGTCTTGCTAGGTACTAAGAGTCTTAAGTTGCTTAGGCTGTCCTCAAACTTGTGATCTTCCTGAAGTCTTAGCCTCTCAAGTACTTGGATTGCAGGCATGTACCACCATGCCCAAGTTTGTTTTCTTTCTTTTTTTTTTTGGCTACTGGGGATTGAACCCAGGGACATTCTACCTCTAAGCTACAACCACAGCCCTGTTTTGTTTTTATTTTGAAAAAGGGTCAGTTAGAAACAGGTTGATTTAAAACAGGTTGATTAGAGTCTTACTGCTTGCTGAGGCTGTCCTTGAACCTGCGACCCTCCTCTCTCTGTCTCTCAATTACTGGGATTACAGGCATGTGCCACCATGCCCAGGCCAAGTTTTTAAATACCTCTTTAGCGTATAGTTTTCATAATAAAGAGCAATAAAATTCCCCTTTAGAAACTTAATGGAAGTCATTAGCCAATCTTCATTCTTCATAGATTCTCTGTGTGCAAGTTTGCCTACTTGATAAATTTTATTTTTAATCCTAAAATTAATTTTTGCAAATCTTTTGTGGCCAGACATGCTCGGACCTATGGAAAATTTGAGTTGCCCAAGTACACATTCCTAGCTGAGATTGAATAAAACAATATACTGCTTTCATTCTGTAAACAAGTGTCCTTTTCACAGTTATTTAGTGCCACATCTTTCCTATTTTTATGCTTTTTTTTTTTTTTTTTTTTTTTTTTTTTGATTGAACTCAGGGACATCCTACCACCGAGCTATACCCCCAGTCCTATTTTTTATTCTTTATTTTGAAACAGGGTCTCACTAAGTTGCGGAGTGCCTCACTAGGTAGCTGAGGCTGGCCCCGAACCCGGATCCTCCGGTCTCAGCCTCCTGAATGCTGGGATTACAAGCATGCGCCACCACGCCCGGCTTGCTTTTTTTTTTTTTTTTTTTTTTTGGTGATTTTCAAAAGCTGTTGAAAATGGGTCTCCAAACATAGAATTGAGGTGCTGTCTAGTGTTCCTAAATACAAGAAAGTAGTTGATATGTTTTACAGAGATGATGCATGTGTCAGATAAACTTTGTTTAGGCATGAATTATACTGCTGTTGTGAATTCAATTTTAATAAATCAATAATAGATATTGAATAAGGTTCCTTTGAGCAGAAATACACATAAAACAAGGTATTATTGGTTAGTTGATAAAAATGTGACTAGAAACTAACAAGACCCTTACTGTATATCACTCTTAGGAGCATTGGTCCAATGTTTGCCAATTTAGGATTTATGGTAACTTTATAAAATTTAACTAGCTCAAAACAGGAATATACTCTATATATTTGAAAATTTGTAAAGACTATTAATGCTCCATTGAGATAAGGATGCTTGGTGGCTGATTAGACTCAATAGTTTACAATTTAGAGCTTATAATTTTAAATTTCACACTTGGAATATTTACACAGGTACTTCTTTTTCTTGGATGTGATGTTCGTAGTACTGGTATTATGGAAATTGTTTTATGGGAGCACCAGTTTTGATGTAATTGATACTTCTATGACCTGTATTAAAAGAAATAAAACACATTTTGTTTTAAGGAAATTAACAGTAGAGGAGAATTACCGGTTAGAGAAAGAAGAGAAGCTTTCCAAGGTAGATGAGAAGATCAGCCATGCAGCTGAAGAGCTGGAGACCTACAGGTATGAAATGCTCTTTGGAGTAGAGAGGATATCTAAAAATTCAGTACTAAGCCGGGCGTGGTGGCGCACGCTTCTAATCCCAGCATTCGAGAGGCTGAGACCGGAGGATCGAGGCCAGCCTCAGCTACCTAGTGAGGCACTCCGCAACTTAGCGAGACCCAGTTTCAAAATAAAATAATAAAAAATAGGGTTGGGAGTATAGCTCGGAGGTAGAATGCCCCTGAGTTCAATCCCCAGAACCGCAAAATAAATAAATAAATAAATAAATAGATAGATAGATAGATAAATAAATAAATAAATAAATAAATAAATAAATAAATAAATTCAGTACTAGAAAAAAAAAATAGCCAGGTGTGGTGGTGCATGCCTGTAATCCCAGTACTTGGGAGGCTGAGACAGGAGGATTGTAAGTTTGAGGGCAGCCTTTGCAACTTAGTGAGACTTTCAAAATAAAAAGTAAAATGGGTTGAGGGTATAGCTCAGAGGTAGAATGTCCCTAGGTTCAATCCCCAGTACCAGGAGTGTGTGTATGTGGGGGAAGCAATAAGAAAGAAAGAAAGCAACCAAAAATAAATAACATAATTTTCCTTCATTACTTTTCATTTAGATATCTTGCTATTATGCAATTATATAGAAAATATAAAAAGGAAGGAAAAATGTTTTCATGTTTTCTTTTTAGTGTGTGATTTTTAAATCTGACATTTGAATATGAATAGTCCTATTTTATGTTAATATCACAAAAGTTATGAATAGCCAAGTGTGGTGGGACACGCCTTAAATCCCAGTACTTTGGAGGCTGAAACAGGAGGATCCCAGGTTTGAGGCCAGTGCATGGTAACTTAGTGAGACCCTGTTTCAAAATAAAAAATAAAGGGGCTGGACGTGGTGGCGCACGCTTGTAATCCCAGCATTCAGGAGACTGAGACCAGAGGATCTGGGTTTGCGACCAGCCTCAGCTACCTAGTGAGGCACTCCGCAACTTAGTGAGACTCGGTTTCAAAATAAAGAATAAAAAAAAAAAATAGGGCTGGGGGTGTACCTCGGAGGTAGAATGCCCCTGAGTTCAGTCCCCAGTACCGCAAAAAAAAAAAAAAAAGGGAGCTGGGGACATAGCTCAATGCCAGAGTGTCCCTGGGTTCATTTTTCAGTATCAAAAAAAGAAAAATTTATGAGTAGTCATTAGTTCCAGTATCTTTCCTCTTTGGTTCAAATGGCTAAGAATTTATATAGCTTTAATGAATTCAACAAACAAGTCTCAAAAAGAAGAGTGAACCAAAATTAGTATTCTGAGTGTTTATAAGACTCAACATCTAGTTTTTTACTTGGTTCAGTCCTCACTGGATCCAAGGAAATAATAGAAAGCCTAGAGAAAGAAGGGGGCAAAATATAACAATATTATGAATAATTATGATATTTCATTTTCCCTTAGAAGTATAAACTTGGATTTTATACAAAAGAAGGAATCACCTTTATTTGCCTAAAGATAACATTTTCCAAGCAAAGATTAATTTCCTAGAATTCTATTAAAATTACAGACATCTGAATAACTTCCAGGATCATGCTGCTTTTTTTTTTTTTTTTTTTTTTTTGTGGTACTGGGTATTGAACCTAGGGACATTCTTCCTCTGAGCTACACCCCCAGGCTATTTTTCATTCTTTATTTTGAAACAGGGTCTCACTAAGTTGCAGAGGGCCTCACTACTACTCACAGCTACTGCTGTGGCTGGCTGCAATCCTCCTGTCTTAGCCTCCCAAGTACTGGGATTACAAGCATGAGCCACCAAGCCTGGCTGGAGTTATTATTATACATGAAATAAAGCACTCTGGTGTTTTAACATTGAATAGTAGAGAGAGTATGCAATCACTTCTTATTGTATATTAATACTGTAGTATAATAATTATTTATTCCTTATAGAAAGCGAGTCAAAGATCTGGAAGAAGAATTGGAGAGAACCATTCATTCTTATCAAGGGCAGGTATGTATATAGTATGTGTGCATGTGCATGTGTTTGTATAATTAAAACAATGTTGATTTGTTTGAATTGATGCAGGAATACAGTTACTTAACCAGTTGTATAGCTCTCCTGAGGTGTTGGATGTGGCTGTGGAACATTTGGGAGCTAAAGATAAAAATAAAATAAGATAAAAATCTTATTTAAAGTCTCCTTTGGGAATGTGGATTACCTCACATAAATAAACATAAATCAGCACAGGGGTCTCAGGCTAATTATCTGTTAATTGGAAACTCTTGTCATAGTTAAATATTATATAAAGGTTTACAAGACAAAAATTTTAATTGTTTTTAAGTTCAGTTTTTGTTTTAAAAGTATGATAAATTAGATGATTTTTACATAAAGATTTGTTTTAAAAATGTTGCTACTGACTCTTCTGAGATGCTTGGGGTATTTTGAGTTTATGGATTGTGCACTAAATCATAGTGGTAGATGTGAATGGTTTTTACTTAAGAAAAATAGTTGTGAGTATCTTAATGACTTTCTTTTTCAGATTATTTCCCACGAGAAAAAAGCACATGATAACTGGGTAAGTTTTAAATATCCTTAAGGTGCTCTTGTCAAATCCCTTTGAGAAGACATACTGCTCATTTAAATTAGGTGAAAATGAAGATAGTTAAAAAATACTAGACAGATTAAAAGAATAATTTTCTATTTTACCATTGGTGAAATTGTTAAAGGTTCAGACCATATAGAGAAGTACAAAGAAATAATCATCAGTGTCACTTTGATTCACCTGTTCTTTTTGAGTGTATTTAGACATAAAAGCACATATATATGTTTAAAAAAGGAATCCTATTAAATCTTACTGTTTACAAGTTGCTTTTTTATTTAATATATCAGTGTTATTTTTCTCTGAATATTTCATAATTTACAAAAAAGTGACCATTTGATAAACCTTTATTTTGTTTCTACTTTTTTATTATTATAATTTCAGATGTTACTTTTTCCCCTACTAAGCATGTCTATGCTTCATTATGTTACATGTAATCTTTTTTCCTTTGAACTCAGGCAGCAATTTGTTTTTATATGTCCTGTGGCAAGTATCCTATTTTTTATTGCAGTTATTTATATTTGTTCATTCTGTAATAGTTAAACTCTGTAAGACAGGAACTGTTTCTTTTTCCTTAAAGTCTGCATCTAACAGAATTGGTACATTTTGCTGACTAAAATTGTTTTCCGGGTAGCATTCTTTTTTGTTAGTACAAAATTGATTATATGATTACACATTCAAAAAAGACGTATACATGGAATCCTTTGATAGTGCTAAAATATACTTAAGCTATACTTTTTGTAAGAAATTACATAATTTATGCTTTGGCTAGTTAAAATCAGTTCTAATATGTAGTTCACAATTTTAAGTGAAAGCAAATTTGACAGTACAATTCCTTTACCTGTAAAGAATATAGAAAAGCCGGGTGTGGTGGCGCATGCTTGTAATTCCAGCATTTGGGAGGCTGAGACCGAAGGATCCAGGTTCGCGGCCAGCCTCAGCTACCTAGTGAGGCACTCTGCAACTTAGTGAGACTCGGTTTCAAAATAAAGAATAAAAAATAGGGCTGGGGGTGTAGCTCGGAGGTAGAATGCCCCTGAGTTCAATCCCCAGTACCGGGAAAAAAAAAAAAAAGAATATAGTTAAGCCAGGTGTCGTGGCACATGCCTGTAATCCCAGTACTTTGGAGGCTGAGACAGGAGGTTTGCAGGTTTGAGGCCAGCCTCAGCAATGTAGCAAGACTCTTAGCCACCTAGTGGGATTGTGTTTTAAAACAAAAATTAAAAAGGACTGAGCTTGTAGCTTGGAGTTAGGACGTCCCCAGGTTTAATCCCTAGTACCACAAGAAAAAAAAAAGAGAAGCCGGGCATGGTAGCGTACGCTTGTAATCCCAGCATTTGGGAGGCTGAGACCGGAGGATCCGGGTTCACGGCCAGCCTCAGCTGCCTAGTGAGGCACTCTGCAACTTAGTGAGACCCTGTTTCAAAATAAAGAATAAAAAATAGGGCTGGGGGTATAGCTCGGTGGTAGGATGTCCCTGAGTTCAATTCCTAGTACCGCAAAAAAAAAAAAAAAAAAAAAAAAAAAGAAAAGAAAAAGTTATGGTTATTATGGTTATAGACTAAATTAATTTCCCGATGTTTGTTTGATAAGCCTAGTGGATTGCATTCATTTGTTCAATCTAATATTCCACACACTGCTGTATCTAATCTGCACAGTCTACAGAATGACTGGGTAATGTGCAGTATATTGTACAAGTTTTTGCCCACAACTATTTGAGAATATCGCATGTTCTTGGTATTATTATAAGTTTTGTTTGCTATTATACACACACACACACACACACACACACACACACACACATTTGTACACACACAGTCTGATGTTTAATATATCCTTAAATAAAAATATTAAGCAAATGTAAAAAAAACTTGAGGAATACCATCCTTACAGTGCTGTATACTTGACAGATGTGCAGTGATTATGTTGGATACTTAAGTGCTTGCAGTATTTATACTATTCTTTCATTTTAAGATTGTTTAAATGTATTTTAAAAATACATTATTTTGTTTAAGTTGGCAGCTCGGACTGCTGAAAGAAATCTCAATGACTTAAGGAAGGAAAATGCTTACAATAGACAAAAGTAAGTATCTTAGTGGGAATACTTTAAAAACCTAAAAGTAGTTATTTTATTGTTAGTCATTTTATGAATTAAGTCATACTTTTGCAAGGATAAATAAGAAAACTTGCAATGAATCCAGCATGACCTGTTGTGAAATATCTATTAGTTTTACTAGGTGTGAATAGTTTTTTTGTTTGTTTGAAATGCTTGTCTTAGAAAGGTCACTGAAGTGACATTTGAAGGAAACTATTCACAATTCTACTTTGGAAAGTATAACTTAAAAATTTTTAGCTGGGCATGGTGGCACACTCTTATAATCCTAGTACTTGGGAGGCTGAGACAGGAGGATCAGAGGTTCGTGGCCAGCCTCAGCTACTTAGTGAGGCCCTCTGCAACTTGATGAGACCCTGCTTCAAAATAAAGAATAAAAAATAGGGCTGGGGTGGGATAGCTCAGAGTTAGAATGCCCCTGAGTTCAATCCCCCAGTACCACCAAAAAAAAAAAAAAAAAAAAAAAAAAAAAAAAAAAAAAAAAAAAAAAAAAAAAAAAAAAAAAAAAAAAAAAAAAAATATATATATATATATATATATATATATATATGTATATATTATAAATCAATGTAGTCAGGGAGGTAAAAAGGGAAGGAGTAAAAGGATGGATCGCAGACATAGCTGTGCTCAGAGTGTTAGCATTTTTCATGGCTAAATAGAATAAATGTTTATTATCTCTAATCAACCCCTGTTTTGTTGTATTGGCTGGCATTATATTGTACAATAATAAAATGAAGGGGAGAATAAAAGTATACAGTAGAAGGGCAGAGTAATTACTTTTCTATGAGGATGGCACCTTCTAAGAGTGTTATAATTTATTGACAGGTTGTACTATTAACTATCAGACAGTTTTAGTACTCTTGTTTATATTTTCTACTTTCAGAAATTAAAATCAATAGATGAAATATTTCAAATCTGATGGTTAAGAACTAGAAATAAGATTCCTTTAAAAGGAGTAAAATGGTAGAATAAATAGTATTTTGAATTTTATGTTATAATTGAAATAATACCGATCATGTTACAATGGGAAGCATGCATAACTCAGATCCAGGAATATCTTAATCCTGGTACTTTCATTTAAAGCAAATTGTTTAAATTCCCAGTCTCAGTTTCATTAAGTTATAAAATGATAGACTTGAACTGGTTGACCTTGGAGGGCTCTTCTGTTTGAAAACTTTGGGTTTTGTGATATAGTCTTCATTGTAGTCTAGCTTTAAAAAAGCAGCAACATCACTATCTTGTACCTATCACAAGAAACTGGTTATCTTAAAATAAGTATGGGAGATATAGAAAGATGTTTTGCTCAAAATAATTTTAGAGGATCTTTTCCTCTGTGTGATCTGGAGGTAGCGAGAGTAGCTTACTTGGTACTGGCATTTTTCTGGAAATGTGGGTGCTTCTCTTGGATGAGTAACTTAGAGATGTTTGTTCTTTATTTGCAGATTAACTGAAACAGAGTTTAAATTTGAACTTTTAGAAAAAGATCCTTATGCACTTGATGTTCCAAATACAGCATTTGGCAGAGGTAGACTTTTCTTTTTAACCCCTTATTTAAAATACATAATATATATGGCATATATAGTTTATATTAGTGTAAATTAACACTATTATTTACAAATATTTTAGATTTTGGAGCCAGGATTCTGTTCTAAGCTCTCTCACAAACTCTTTTTAAGTTTCTAGATTTTTTTTTCTTAGCAATAGTGAAAATTATTACTATCTGCTTTTCTCAGGAGGATTTTGTAAGATAATACATATTTATTACTGTGAATTCCTTGAAAAGCCAAGTGTTTGGCATTTTGTGAGGTACTCATTTTGAAGGAGAATGAATGAATAAGAACTATTTAAATGGAATAGCATTGTAACTGTTTATGTATTAACTACTTTGAAATTTGCTTAAATTATAAAAATGTGAATTAAAATAGTTGAACTTTAATTATTTAAAAGTATCAGTTTAGAAGGTAAGAAAACTTAATAATCCTAGTTTTGATTGCTAATTATATGGATAGGAGGACCAGTTCTTTGAAACAATGTATTTAACATTTCTTTCCATTCATTATTGAGGTAGCATCTTTAATCATCTTAGACTATTCCAAGTAGTTTAAAATTTTCAAAATAATTTTGATTGAATTGGAATTAAGCTCTTGGGGTAAGAAATCATATTTGAGAATCAACTTTTGTTAAAATGAAAGTATTTCTACATTTAAAAATACCAGATTATTACAAATTTCAAGTAGTAGCAGTTTGGAGTTGGGTAAAGAATACAGAAGCAGTTTTGGTCTAAACCCAAGGTAGAAGTCTCAGGGAGAGTAAATAATGCTTTAATTTTTTTTTTTTTTGGTAACTGATTTGAGTATTAAAACAGCTGTACTTTATAAGATTTACCATTTAAAAAGTGCTCTTTTGGTGGTATCTAAGTTTGTTTGTTGTTGATTTATGACCTTTGGAAGCATAACCATTATATGGATTATGGAGAAAGTGAATTATTTGATGAATTATTACATATAAACTTTTTATGGTAGAGAATCAAAAGCAATTTCTGATGCTTCAGAATATTTTGTGCATTTTTTTACTTTTCAAAATATGAATTTTACTCAACTGTTTCATGGCCCAACAAAGCCTGTCTGCATTGGTTTAAACTGAGCATTTTCATGTTGCAACCCTCATGAGCTGAAATATCTGGAAGCATACTGCTATTGAAAACCAAACAGAGCCGGGCGTGGTGGCGCACGCTTGTAATCCCAGCATTCGGGAGGCTGAGACCAGAGGATCCGGGTTCGCGGCCAGCCTCAGCTACCTAGTGAGGCACTCCGTAACTTAGTGAGACTCGGTTTCAAATTAAAGAATAAAAAATAGGGCTGGGGGTATAGCTCGGAGGTAGAATGCCCCTGAGTTCAATCCCCAGTACCGAAGAAAAAAAAAAAAAAAGAAAGAAAA
>PVLC010035458.1:0-16328 GCA_004027655.1 Graphiurus murinus | reverse complement strand
AGCTATCATCAGCATATCTTCAACAAGTTGTAGAGAACATGCAATGAGAGAAACAGAGTCTCTTCAATAAATGGCTCAGGGAAAAATGGATATTCATCTTCAGAAAATGACAATTAGACTCTTTTATCATGCTATTTATAAAAATTAAATAAAAATGTGTTCTCCACTCAAATGCAGTATCTACAACTACAAAACTGCTAGTGGAAGAGTAAATGGAAATAATCATTGACATTGGTATTGATTTTTTGGATGTACAGCAAAAGCACAGGTAACAGAAGCAAAAAAAAAAAAGACAGATGAGATTGTATGAAATTAAAAAGATTCTTCACAGCAAATAAAACAATTAACACGGTGAATATACAACATATAAAATGGGATAAATTATTTGTAAACCATATATCTGATAAGAATTAATATCCAAAATATATAAGGTACTCTATCCCACATCAAGAAAATAAGTAACCCAGTTAAAAAGTGAGCAAAGTGTCTGAATAGAAATCTCAATAAAAGACAGGTAAGTAGATATTAAGGAGAGAAAAAGTTGCTCAACATCATTAACATTAGTGAAATGAAAATTAAATACATAATAAAAAATTATCTCATGTTTGTTAGCATGACTATTAACAAAAATGAAAGATAAAAAGTTTTGGCAAATATACGAAGCAAGGGAAAATTTGCATATTGTGGGTGGGAATATAAATTGAGAGAGTAATTATAGAAAGCAATATGGATGTTATTCAATAATTAAAAATATAACTGCAAGATGATCCAACAAGTCCACTTCTTATTATTGAAAGGAAGTAATACCCTCATACCCTATATTAACTATAACATTATTCACAAAAAAATGCACACATGCAAAACAAAACACTACTTAGTGTTAAGAAGAAGAAAATCCTGTCATTTACAATAACATCTGCACCCTGGAAAACATTATGTTAAGTAAAGTAATCCAAGCACAGAGAGACAAGTACTAGATGACCTCGCTAATGTGTGGAAGCTAAAAATGTCACACTCATAGAAGCAAAGTAGAACAGTGGTTGTCAGATGCCAGGATGGGCAGATGTTTGTTAAAGTATATACAGTTTCAGTTAGATAGGTATATTAGTCCTAGGGATCTAATTGAGAGCATGAAAATATCATTAATAATAATGTATTCTGTACTTATAAATGGCTAACAGATGTAAATGTTCATATCACACACAAAGAAATTGTTAGGGGATGGATATCTTTAATTTACTTGATTTAATTGTTTCAAAGTATATAGATTTATTAAAGTAATATTACATTTCATAAATATATGAATTATATTTGTCAATCAAAAATAAATATAAAAGAAAAGCAATGAATAAATGATCCAATAGCAATAAAGGTCTAAGAGACACAAGATGAAATAGAAGAGTTTAAATATAGAGGCCTCCTAATAACTGCAGGTTATTTGAAAGACTTAAAAAAAATCTTAAAATTACTCTGTGATAGTATCAGGTCAATTATATTTTTAAAAGTAGTTAATAGAATAAAACAGAGCAATTAAGCTACTTTTGTTAGAGGACAATGCCAAGCCTAATAAACTTTAGATTTAGCTGTCTTAAAAATATGGATAAGTAAAATCAAAACCTGGGCATGCTCAAAATGAGGAATCGAATAAGAATCTCTCTCCTCATAAACTAGAACAGCAAAAAAGGCTATTCACTCGTAGAAAAAGCTGAAACAGACAGCAAAGAGAACTGTTGAAACAGTTTCATACTTAGATCTGATTCTTGTTTTTGTGCAATCTTATTCTGGTTATACATTTGCGTTTGTATTGTTTAATGCACTCATGATTCATTGATTTGTATATCAGCATTTTTTATCATTTGAAAATTCTGAGACAAAGTTGCTTCAGTATTGCAAGGGTTGGTTTGTGGTTATAACTTATCATCTATAAGAAATTTGCTCATTGTAATATATAAGCAAAACTTATAAAACACTTACAAAACTTAGCAATTTTGGAAAAATGGGAAACAAGAGGAAACCACTGTATAGCAGATACTCCCTCAGATTGAATCAAAGCAACCTTTCTGTGGTTGCATGAGGTAGGAAATTTATGGAAAGCCACTGGTATGGAACTCAAAGCCAGGACAAGAACTAATAAATAAATGCAAATAAGGGAGCCAGAGAACTAAGAAAATGAATAGACTCCATAAGCAGTGGCTTTTTGGGGGAGAGGAATCTTTCCTACAAGGAACCAAAGCTAACAGTGCAGGAGAGAGTCTTGGCACTTACTAATGGATTTAGTAAAAGTAGGGAAGTGGCACCAGCTTAAAGTGCCTCAACGTTTAGTTTTTCTTCATGGGAATTTAGAAATTCTTGGAATTTCCATTGTATTCTCTCTTCTCTCCTTTCCTCTCCTCTCCTCTCCTCTCCTCTCCTCTCCTCTCCTCTCCTCTCCTCCTCTCCTTTCTCTCATTCCCTTTCTCTCTTTCTCTCCCATCCTTGACTTGCTGCACAAGGTTCTTTTTGTGTACTCAAGACCCAGTGGCAAGCTATGCTTTATTTCTCATTGGGTTGGTGACTGCCCATGTCCTAAGTCAATCTAGACTCAACAATGAGACCATGGCATAGATTTGGGGGGATGATCTAGGTGGTAACAGGAACCTTTACTGCCCATCTTCAGGTCTGCAAGACAGGAAAAAGCCAAGGACACTTTCATGTAAAACTGGCAGTCTGAAATCAGCGATAAGGAGCAAGGTTGATAGAGAGTGGAAGTGGGATAGGTTTGAGTTGGGTGGAAAGCTGCCACCTTCTGCTTCCTTCCATGGGCCTGGCCACCCCCAACATGCCCATAAGTATCTGGAGCATCTGCTGATATGTTGTGGGACCTATCATACATACCTCCCCAGCACGGTTTGAGGCCTGTAATCCCAGTACTTGGAAAGGTGAGACTGGAGGGCTGCAGGTTCAAAGCCAGCCTCAGCAACTTAGTGAGAACCACAGCAACTTAGTGAAACCCTTTTCCAAAACAAAAACTGTAAAGAATTGAGGGTGTATCTCATTGGATGAATGCCACTGGGTTCAATTCCCAGTACTAAACGTTAAAAGTATATTTAAAACAAAATATAAATGTGATTTATAAATCATATAATGCATGGAAAATAAAATACACATGAATGAATTCATAAATCAGTATGCAAACACCTTTGTGTAGAAAGCTGAAACAAAGAAACAGGTTTATTTAGGGACAAAATATTTCCAAATAAATGAGAAGATATCTACGGTAGATTGGAAAACTCAATGAATTATTAGTTCTGTTCCACCATTTGTTTTGAAATGATATTTTTCCAATGCAATTAGTATCTTCAAGAACAATTTGAGAGCAGAAGAAGTTTTGTGTTTTATTGCATGCATTTTTAAGAGTGAAAAACAATACCAGATGCAAATACTGAGTATCTATTGAACCAAGACATATAAGAACATAGGAAAAATTACAGATATTTCAAACATTCACCAGATACCTCAATGTAACAGATTTGTTATAAACCACATTAATCTGATCTGGTGTTACAACTTTCGGCTTGATTTTAGATACCTGACCTTCCATGACTTTACAATAAAACACAAGGGGCAAGCATTCGAATGCCCAGATCCAGAAGCAAACTGCAGAGTATTTTAAAGGTATACTTCCATATTTAACTGTGCTACCATTTTTAGTTCTTATTAGGTTCCTAAACTTTTATGCATTACAATGTTTTTTCAAATGTTTTTTCCAAAACCTTGTTTTTCTCCATAGCTTGTTGCTATATATTCAGTGATTTTGCACAGAACAGAGACTTTTAGATATAAATGATGTTATTGCTTAACTGACTATACCGAGATGAATTTCTCACCAAATATTTTGAACATGTGATTTAATTCTAAGTAAAACTTCAGTAGGAAGACTGAGACAGGAAGATCCTTCAATAGTATTTCCATGTATATAAAAGTGGTGTGTGTGTGTGTGTGTGTGTGTGTGTGTGTAATTTGGTTAGCTAAATTTTAAGTGTATAAGCAAATGCAAAGATCAACACTCTGTTGAAAAGGAGCAATATGAAGCCTAGTGTGGTGGTACACACCTGTACTCTGAGCACTTGAGAGGCTGAGACAAGAGGATTACAGGTTCCGGGTCAGTATGAGGTGATTTAAGGAGATCTTGTTTCAAAATTTAAAAGAAAATGTAAAAATGGATGAATTTGTAGCTCAGTAAAATCTTCCTGGGTTCAAAATCAGTACCGCAAAAGATAAAAAAAAAGAATGAAAAAGAAAAGAGAAAAAGAACAAATTTGGAGGCCATTCAACCTGATTGATTATCAAGAGTTATTATAAATCTATGGTGATTAAGACCAAAATATCCTTTTCTAGACTGTCAATATATAATAATACAAAATCAAGGAATTAGCCCACACATATTCTACAGATATTTGACATATGGTGGCTGTGTTCATTTATACCTATATATAAAAAAAAACAAACAATAACAAAAAAAAAACAGAAAACAAAAAAACAGGAGTTTCTGTGAACTACACTGGGAAGTTAGGCATCCATTGGGCTAAAAATAAAATGTAACCTCTATCTCACATTTTAATTAATTACTGAATGATTAGAGTCAAATTTGTAAAGAACTTAAGAAAAATTTAGTAAAATATCTTTGTGTTAGTAGGTAAAGAATATATGGGAATGTGTTCTTTTAAAAATACAGAAAGTATTACTTCTATTCTAAACACTACTTTTGACTTCACTTAAAATAAAATTTGTGTGCCTGTATTTTTTTCTTGTTATTGTATTAGGGATTAAACCCAGAGACATTCTATCTCAGAGCTACACTCCTAGTCCCTTTTTATTTTGAAATAGGGCCACACAAGGTTGCTGAGGGCCTCACTAAGTTATCAAGGCTGCTCTGGTACCTGTAATCCTCCTGTCTCAGCCTTCCAAGTACTGGGATTACAGGCACAAGCCACCCTACCACATATATGTTTTGTCACATTGAACCTCACTGTGATGTAAAATTGCAATTCACAAATAAAATAATTAATTTTAAAAAGATATAAAAATAACTTCTTTCATTAAAATCTACTATACAGACTATAAATCTACTATACAGACTATAAATCTACTATACAGACTATAAATCTACTATACAGTCACATATTGAGAGGTAAGATTTGGGTTACATATATTTGAGAAACAATTAGTCTAGCATAAATGAATTTCCATAAATCAATAAAACAATTCATAGAAAAATCAATAAAATCTTTTAACAGACACTCCATAGAAGATAAAATCATATTGACAAAAAATATTAATGGATCTCATCTTTTTAGTAATCAGGAAAAGGTCTATTGAAACAACAATGACATATTATTTTATAAGTCTAGGCTAGTAAAACCTAAAAATTAAATCAGTTCCAATTACTGGAGCTTATTTTAAATATAGGTAATCCTTGATTTACTATGGTTTGATTTATAATTTCTTAACTTTACAATGGTATGGCAGTGATATGCATTCAGTAGAAACCATACATTATATTTTAAATTTTCATTTTTTCCCAGACTAGTGATATGCAGTATGTTTTTATCACATCAAATCTCTCTCACAACACTGGGCCAAAGCAGTGATCCACAGCTCCCATCAGCTACAAAAGTATAGGTGTAAATAACTGATATACCATGATACACTATGCTGCTAAGTCAAGATGTTGAGTAGGTTGAGTGAATTAAATACATTGTCTTAATGTATTTCAACTTATATTTTTATTTTATGGTGATTTATTCTGGATGCAACTTCTATCTAATTTGAATAGCATATGTAATCGGGGCTCCCATACACTCTTGGTTGAAAATGTAATTATTATTAATTTTTACATGCAGGTTGTATGTCTACACTTAACAAATATGAAGACAGCCCAACTTATTTATTTATTTAATTTATTATTTACTTATGCATTGTAATCATACATCTTAATGAGGTATAGGATGGTAGAGGCATATATGCACACATCACTTATTAAGCTCTTCCCCATTCTCTCTCCCTTCTGTCCTTCTCATGTTTGGCTTAGTGACTGACTTTGATATGCTTGTGAATGTACATCATGCACATTGGAGTGCTTCCCTCTTCCCTTTTCCCCCCTACCATCTCCCTCAGTTAGGCTGCCTTCTTTACTCATGTAAGTTTTCTGCTTCTTTGTCTAGAGTCCTTCCTATGTCCCATTTTCTCCCTAGTACCTACATATTAGGGAGAATATCCAATTTTTCACTATTTATGACTGGCTAATTTCACTTAACAAAATGTTCTCCAGTTCCATCCAATTCCCTGCAAATGACACACATTTGTTCTTCTTATGGATAAGTAAAATTCTATTGTGTACATATCTTATAGTTTTGTAATCCATTCATCTTTTGATGGGAATCTTGGCTGGTTCCATACTTTGGAAATTGCATATTGTGCGGCTATAAAAATAGATATGCATGCATTGGTCTAGTAGTTTGGTTTCCTTTTTTTTTTTTTGAAGATACCCAGAATTGTTATTGTTGGCTCATATGGTAGGTTAATTCCCATACTTCTGAGGATCCTCCATATTATTTTCCAAAGTGGTTGCACTAATTCACAATCTCACCAACAATGAGACAGTCACAAATTTAACACTTCATTTCAATTCTCAGTAATATAATTTAGAGAAATTTTTTCATTTATCTAATAGGAGATATAATAATTATACCAATGTTTAAAGTTTTAACCTTGTTAACATCAAGTTTAATTCCATTTTATTTTAATATTTTAGTTTATACTATGTCTGAAATATATATTTTTATTTAAAATATTTTGTAAAATGTCTTGTATGATATACTTAATCATTTCATAATTTTAGGGGAAATCCTAAGTTCTGGCAATAATAATAACATAAAGATTGATATCATTTTTAAAATTAATGCAAATGATCTGAACATTTGGGTTAAAAATTGCTTGAAAAATAGGAATTACCAAAACTATTTCCAGTTTATAAATGTCTAAGAGTTATTAAAGAAACTAACTTTTTGAAATATATTGTCAGGCCCTGATAATATAATAACTTTATTGGATATTTAAAGGAAAGAAATTATTAACTCCTTTAAAATGTTCCAAATCATACCAAATAGTCAATTATTTTAAAATCTACTTAATATTAACTTTAAAACACAATAGATAATGTGAAGAATACATTTTTATTTAAATCTTAACTAGAACTATTAGCAAAAAATCAAACGTAAATTATGGCTAAGTGTGAAGGCTGAGACAGGAGGATTGCAGGTTTGCGACCAGCCTCTGCAAGTTAGTGAGACATTCTTAAAAAATAAAAAAAAATAGCTGGGGGTACAGCACAGAGGTAGAATTTCTCTGTTCAATCCCTACTATCACACACACAAAGAGTAAATTACAAGGTAATAAAACTATGATTAAGTAATGCTTACTCTAGGAGTAGTAGAATTGTTCCATCTTAAAAAAATCTGTAATATTTCTCTTCATGTCAGTAAATCAGAAGAGAAATTAAGCTGATTATCCCTATGAGAAATTTTATAAAAAATTACTAAAGTAGTTCTTGGGGAGAGCCAAGAAATAATTCCTTCTATGAAAGTTAACTATATGCCTATGACCAAAAATATTTATAGTACTGTTGACAAAAACAAATGAATACAAAAAATATTTTAAGTCATGTCTAATTATTAACCAACACATTTTTTTCAAGAATGAAGAGAGGTTAGGGCTCTCTCTTTTTTAAAATATAATTTTATTGGTGCATTATAGTCTCACATGATAATGTAAATAATGTTGATAATGAGAGACTGGTTTCCCCTACCCTCTCTTTTTTGAGATGACTCTTTGTTCTCCCTTGAATATGTATCCTCTACTTTTCCTAAATAAACCTCTGTCTTTGTCTCTGACTGGCACATGCTAAAATTCTTTCCTGTCATGAAAGCCAAAAACTCCACTGTTCCTGACTTCCTGAGGCTTTGAGAAAAAGGAGGTAAGTGAGACATGATCCCTGCCTTTTCAGAGCTCCCAGGCTAGTGACAGATGAGTAAGGGATTGCATCCAGGTGGACTCATCAAGGATGATGCCACCCCCCTCTGTGACTGCAGTAAAGGAGCCCATATGCTCTACACTGGGACTATTAGCAATGCAGCTTCTAAAGATCTGTAAAGAAGCCAGTGACTAGCTGTGGCATAAATGGCTACAGATCTCCACATCTTAAATGAGCATCTGGCTACATGTTCTACAGAGATCTTCCAGAGCTGGAGCAGCACTCAACAGTAAGTTAACATCATGGCCACAGAAACTCATGTGAACAAACTAGGTTTGTTCATAAGGTTTGAGACTTTGTAGCCCACCCCTGTAGTAGTTGGGTAGGAACAGAGACCCACAGCATGCAGGGCACAGAGACATTACAGGGCCTCTGGAGAATGCACCACGATTACACTGGGCATCCACTACCTACATAGGCAGAGAGAGAAAGATGCAGCCACAAGACTTGGGGAAAGTGCAGAACCCCAGGCTTACACTGAGGCCAGCCCTGGTGATGCCCACCACATGCATAGACAGAGAACGGCACAGGAACAGGCCCTGTAGAGAACTCAGAAACTCAAACATGCAGTAAGAGAGGCAACAGTAGCACTTTTTGCCTGCACTGATAGAGACATCATGCCAGAGTCCTAATCAGTACAGGAGACTTAAAAGTGGGTCTACATTATAGGTCACAGAGCAAATAAGAACCCTAGGAACATGGTGGAAAACCTACTATAGTGAGTAGATATTAAATAGCAGCAAATATTCAGACAGACCTAGGAGGACAGCAGAGGCCAAGTCGGCTCTGTACTTGTCTTTTTGCAGTTCTTTTTTGGTTAGTTTTATTTTTTGTTTGTTTGTTTACTTGATTGGTCATTTTGTTATTTTTTTGTTTGTTTGCTTGGTCTTTTCCCCATCCCTTTTACAAGCTTCTCCTCCTTTTCGTCTCTGCTTTCTCCTCCTCAACTCACTTTTTTTTCTTTTTCTTTTTTCTGTCTTATATGACATCCATTTCATACCACTACATCTAAATACTCTGCATTGACTACTAGAATCCCTATACATATTCACTATCTTTAATCTCTACCATAAAAAACCTTACCACACTCAAACTATCATTTGACTTGATCATACCTTTTACTTTTACCCTGTTCTTGCAACCATCACTGCAGCTTCTCCCCCCTCACCCAAACTTCACAATTGAATACAACACAACTTGCCCTTGTCCTTTGTACCTACTAAATCTCTACTGCTGATATTGTACCAGAAAGATGAACTACCAGAAAGGACTACGAGACACCAAAAATATACTTACCAGAGCTGATAGAATAGTTCAACACCTTGCATATTGAGGTTTAAAAACATATAGGGCACAAAATGTTCTGCTTATGCCTCTGAGCCAAATTGCTTTATTAAAAACAACAGACAGGACCCTGAATATCAACAACTGAAACCCATCAATGCCATCATTGCATCAGGCAGAAGGAGCCCCAGAGTAACCACAACTCAGTAGTGATGATCTACATGTAGAGCAACAGTGGGGTGATAGCAGACACAGTTATCAAGGCTGGTAAAGGGTAATAAAAGCACAACAGAGAACAGAAAACAACAACAACAACAAACATGGCAGAGGCTCTTAAACTGTAAGGGATACCTAGTGGTAAATATACACTTCCACAATAAGATACTATTCAGAGAGAAAAAAGAAATAAGAAACATATAGATAGAGAGAAAGCTAGCAAAAGCAGCAAAGGTATAAACATAAGAAACTGGAAATAATGAGAAAGAAGAATAACAAGGAAAAAATGAGCTTCCACAACTCCACAATAACAGAACCCACCAAAAGAGAATGGCAAAGGTTACCAGAAGAACAATTCAGATCTTTAATAGTAGAAATGATACAGTATTTCTGAAAAGAATTTAGAGAGAACCTGAAATAAATAAAGGAAAAGTAAACAAAGAATCTGATACCCTGGACAGGATGCAGAAAGAAGCTTTGAAGGAAGTGAAGCATGTGAAGTATTTAATTAATGAAATTAAGGCATCAATACAAACTATAAGTAGTAGACTAGACCACATGGAAAATAGAATCTCACTCATAGAAGATGACCATTCCCAAAATGAATGCATAGTTTATAATTTAGAAAAAGCAATTAGAATGAATTGGACATTGACAAGATCTGGGCAAATTTTAAGAGGTAATCTAAAAATAATAGGCATAGAAGAGAGAATAGAAGTTGAAACCAAAGGAATAAACCATCTTTTCAAAGAAGAAATAACAGAAAATTTTCCAAATACAGAAAAAGAGGTTGATGCACAGGTACAGGAAACATATAGAATCCCCTTTAAACAAGATCAGAGAAAAGGACCACCATGCCACATAGTAATCAAACTGTCTAATGTGGAAGCCAAGGAGAGAATTTTAAATATGATGAAAGTAAAACACAAAATGATGTTTAGAGGAAAACTGATCAGAATCACTCCAGACCTCCCAAACCAAAACATGAAAGCTAGGAGAGCCTGGGGTAACATATTTTGAATTCTGAAAGAAAACAACTTGCAGCCAAGATTTTTCTGTCCAGCAAAACTATCTCTCAAATTGGATGGGAAATAAAATTCTTCCATGACAAAGAGAAGCCAAAATGATTTATGTCTTCCAAAGCAGTACTAGAGAAAATACTCAAAGAGATTAATTACAAAGAAGAACTAAAAAATAAATGTCAGAACCAGATAAACAATAATTTCCAGCAAGCAAATGACTAAGCAAAGAAGAACATATGCTGCCTGCAAGAAACATACTTAATAAGTAAAGATAATCACATACTAAAGATGAAGGGTTGGAGCAAGGCAAGCCATGCCAATGGAACTCAAAGACAAACAAAAGTAGCAACTATGTTATCAGACAGCTTAGACTTTAAATCTAAGCTTTTCATAAGAGACAAAGCAGATAAATCTTTACTGGTAAAAGGAAAAGTTCAGCAAGATGATACAATGATAGTCAATATTTATGCCTCAACATAGGTGAGAGCCACTTCTGTAAAATGAACTGTGATATAGGGTCACACATAGATCCCAATACAATAATACTGGGAAATTCTACACTCCTCTCACGTTACTAGACCAGTCATCTAGACAAAAGTTCAGTAAAGATGCCTCAGACCTAACAAACACCAAAAAACAAATGGACCTATTAGACACATACAGAATATTTCACCTATCTACAGCTGAATGCACATTTTTTTTCAGCTATCCATGGAACCTTCTCCAAAATAGACCACATCCTGGGCCACAAAGTGAACAATAGCAAATTGAAAAAATATAACATAATACCTGTCAGGAGCCAGCCCTCGAGGCAGCGGGGCTGGGGGTCCCTTGTTAGGTGTGGATTGAGATGAGGTCGTGAAAATATGCTCACACCCAATGCAGTGTTGAAGCGCTTCTATTTAATTCATGTCAGTCACCGTTTCTTATGCTATCTTTTACAATGAGGCATATAGAACAGGAAGTTTTACAGACTTGTTTTTCCTAAGGTTGACTGGGTATATCTTTAAATAGAAAAGCCATTTCCCATGGTATTTGATGGGATTAAGAAAATAGCAAAGGTTACAGAATATAATACATATATAAAAATTCTTTTAGTACAAAAACACTGTTAAAGGTTAACAATGAAGAAGAATCTCAATTCATTAGTTTAATTCTATACTCTTTGTATAGCCCCTGTAAGCAGTGTTTATCTTTCTCTCAGGCAGCTAGAGTTAGTTAATGTGTGGTGGAGACAAGGGGAAGGTGTTTTAGAGAGGGGGAAACTATCTGTCCTAAAGCTTTCTATACTCATAGATAAAATAGTAGACCTAAGTTTCTTTGGTTTAACTATATTGTTTTTAACCTGTGCTGATAGTAACTAAGCTTGCAAAGTCCATTTCCTGATGTGAGTAAAAGGTTAATGAATATCTCTGAGGCACTGCTTTTTCAGCTAATATTGAGGAATCATTATCTGTCCAGCCATCTTGTGTTTCTAAGAAATTTTCCTTTACAATTAATGTGAAAGCAAAACCCAAAGCACCCCAAGTTTCCAGAATAACATAATACAAAGTAGAATATGCCACAAATTCCTTCTTATGGAATCATCTGCCTTGCAGGATTCCAGTGGACCGAGCCTTGCTCAAGATCCAGCTATTAAGGTGTCGTGGCAAATACCCTGTCTGTGTCTTTTTAGACCACAGTGGAGTTAAACTAGAAATCAGTTCTAAGAAGACCGAGAATAGCCACAACATAAACACTTGGAGACTGATCATCACACTGCTGAACAAGGAAAGAGACATAGAAGAAGTAAAGGGAGAAATAATAAATTTCTAGAAACAATCAAAAACAGAGACACAAAGTATCAAAACCTCTGGAACACTTTGAAGGTAGTACTAAGAGGAAAATTCATAGCACTGAGTGCCCACATAAGAAGAAGATAAAATCACCAAATACATAATCTAATGACACATCTCAATGTCCTTGAAAAACAGTAACAGTCTAACCCCAAAGCCAGTAGAAGACAAGAAATTATTAAAATCATAGGAAAAATCAATGAAATAGAGAATAAAATAATACAAAAAATGAACATATCCAAAAGCTGGTTTCTTGAAAAAACAAATAAGATAAATAAACCAGTAGCCAATCTAACCAAAAGGAATAATCAACCCAAATTACCAAAATAAGAGATGAAAAAGTTGATATTACCATCAATAATGTAGAAATCCAGAGTATTATCAGAAACTACTCTGAAAACCATACTTCAACAAAATGGAAAGTCTAAAATAAATTGACAAATTTCTAGACACATATAACCTTCCTAAATTGAGGCAGAAAGATAGAGAAAACTTACACCAACCAACAGCAATCAAAGAGGTTGAAGCCGCAATAAAGAGCTTATCATCAAACAAAAGCCCAGGACCAGATGGTTTTCAAGTGAATTTTATAAAATCTTTTCAGAAGAACTAATCACAATACTCCTAAATCTATTTCACAAAATAAAAAGAAACAGGACTCTACCAAATACATTATATGAAGCCAACATCACATTAATACCAAAGTCAAATAAGGACAGCTCAAGAAAAGAAAAGTATAGGTCTATATCTCTGATGACCTTAGATGAAAAACTGCTGAACAAAATGCTAGCAATGCACATTTAAAATTACAAACCATGACCAAATTGGGTTCATCTCAGGGATGCAAGATTAGTTAAACATATGAAAAACAATTCATGTAATTCACCACATAAACAAAACCAAAGACAAAAATCACATGATCATTTCAATAGATGCTGAAAAAAGGATTTGATAAAATCCAATACCCAGTCATGTTAAAATAACTTCAGAGAATTGGAATAGAAGGAAAATACCTGAACATAATAAAGGCAATATACAATAGGCCCACAGCCAACATCATATTAAATGGGGAAAACCAGTGAGAGTTTCCACTAAAAACAGGAACAAGATGAGGATGTCCATTATCACCACTTCTGTTTAATATAGTACCTGAGACTCTAGCCAGAGCAATAAGGCAAGAGAAGAAAATCAAAGGAGTATGAATAGGAAGGGAAGAACTAAAAATATCCCTATTTACAGATGACATGATACTATACTTAGAAGAACAAAGAAAGTCAACCAAAAGGCTTATAGAACTGATCAACAAATTCAGCAAAGTGTCTGGATAGTAAATCAATCCTAAAAAATCCAGAGCTTTCCTGTATTCCAACCATAAAGCCACTGAAAAGAAATCCAGAAAACAATTCCACTCACAATATCACCCCCAAAAATAAAATACTTAGGAATAAAACTAACCAATAGGTAAAAGATCTTTACAAGGAAAATTATAAAACATTGAAGAAAGAAATAGAAGAAGATCTTAGACAATGGAAAAATATTCTATGCTCTTGGATACTCAGAATAAATATCAGTAAGATGGCCATTCCAAAAATGATCTACAGATTCAATATGATACCCATTAAACTACCAAAGTCATCCCTTACACATATAGAAAAGTCAGTTCTTAAATTTATTTGGAATAACGAAAATTCCAGAATAGCCAAAGTAGTTCTCAGCAACAAGAACCACATAGAAGGCATCTTGATACCTGACTTCAACCTATTCTACAAAGCCACAGTAATAAAAAGATTATGATATTGGCAGAAAAACAGACACATAGAGCAATGAAACAAGAACAGAAGACTCAGAAACAAAACTGCATATTGCAGCCAGTTGATTTTTAACAAAGGAGCCAAAAACATATATTGGAAAAAAGATAGCTTCTTCAACAAATGTTGGCAAAATAGTTAATCATATGCAGAAAATGGAAATAAATCCCACTTTTTTGCCCTGCATCAGAGTCAATTCAAGGTCAATCAAATACCTGGAAATCAGACAAGTGACTTTGCAGGTACTTGAAGAGGGCATTGCTCCAACACTTCAACAGATAAGCACAGATAAAAACTTTCTCAACAAGACCCCAAAGGAACAAGCAAATTCAAAGAAGATCAATACATGTGATTGCATTAAAATGAAGAGCTTCTGTGCAGAAAAGGAAACTATCAAGAACCTCAACAGAGAGCTGACATAATGGAAAAAAATTGCCAATTATTCCTCTGATAGAGGAGTAATATCTAGAATATATGTAGAACTCAAGAAACTCACCACTAAGAAAACAATAACCCAATCAAAAATGGGCAAGTGAACTAAATAGACACTTCACAAAAGAAGAAATACAAATGGCCAATAAATGTATGAGGAAATATTCAACATCATTAGCAATCAGAGAGATACAATCAAAACTAATCTGAGATTTCACCTAACCCCAATTAGAATGGCAATCATTAAAAGCACAAACAGCAACAAATGCTGGTGAGGGTGTGGAGAAGTGGGAACTTTACTACATTGTTGGTGAGTTTGCCGATTAGTGGATCCACTTTGGAAAACAGTATGGAGGATACTCAAAAGAATGGGAATGAACCTACCATAGGATCCAGTAATACCATTCCTGAGTATCAACCCAAAGAATGGAAATCAAACTACCAGACTAATGCATGTGTATCTATGTTTATAGCTGCACAATTCATAGTTGCCTAACTATAGAACCAGATAAGATGCCCATCCACAGATGAGTAGATTACAAAACTATGGAATATTTACACAATGGGATTTTACTCAGCCATAATGAAGAAAAAAATCATTTATTCAGGGAAATGGATGAAACTGGAAACCATTATAATAAGTGAGATTAGTCAGTCACAAAAAGTAAAAAAAATCATAATGTTCTCCCTAATATGCAGAAGCTAGTGAGAAAGTGGGACATAGATGGGACTCTAGATGAAGAAGGAGAAACCTTAGATGAGCAAAGGTGGCCACCTAAATGAGGATGATCAAAGGGGGTGATAGGGAAACTCCCTAAGATACATGACATTCATTAACAAGCATTAAAGTTAATCACTAAGCTGAACATGAGAAGGAGGGAAGGAGGAGAAATTGGGTGGTAATTGAGAAAGGATTAAATGAGAGATGTGTGCCTGTATGCCTCTACCAGCTTGTACCTCACAATGATGTATGATTAAAATAAAAATAAGCCAGGTGTAGTGGCACATGCTTGTAACCTCAGTACTTGGGAGGCTGAGACTGGAGGATGTGGGTTTGCAGATGGCTGCAAACCAGATCCAGCTTCTTCTTCTTCTTCTTCTTCTTCTTCTTCTTCTTCTTCTTCTTCTTCTTCTTCTTCTTCTTTTTGGTAGAGGGACATTCTACCTCTGAGCTACACTCCCAGTCCTATTTTTTATTCTTTATTTTTTTTTAAATTTTTTATTGTAGTAATCGTGCAATATAGCATACATCTTTGTTAAGAACAAGTTGTTAACAACATATTTGCACACAATTCTCATTTGATCCCTTCCCCAATTCCCGCCCCATTCCCTCCCCCTCCCTCCCCCTCAGGTTCACTTCGGTGAGTGACCTTGATATGATTGTGTACGAACATCATGTGCTTTAGGGTGTCCCTCTGCCCCCTGCGTCCACTACACTTAAATCAACTTCATTGCTTATCTAGGATCACTCCTTTTCATCTGGAGACCCTCCTATGCCCCTTCTTCTCCCTAGCATCCACATATTAGGGAGAACATATGCTTCTTAACTCTTTGTGACTGACTAATCTCACTCAACATAATGTTTTCCAGTTGCATCCATTTCCCTGCAAAGAACATGATTTTATTCTTCTTTATGGCTGAGTAAAATTCCATTGTGTAC
>PVLC010035457.1:0-16303 GCA_004027655.1 Graphiurus murinus | reverse complement strand
TCTTTATTTTGAAACCGAGTCTCACTAAGTTGCGGAGTGCCTCACTAGGTAGCTGAGGCTGGCCGCGAACCTGGATCCTCCGGTCTCAGCCTCCCGAATGCTGGGATTACAAGCGTGCGCCACCACGCCCGGCTGACCACCATGCATCTTGAAACAGAGTCTCACTAAGTTGCTGAGAGCTTCACTAAGTTGCTGAAGCTGACCTCAAACCTGGTATCCTCAGCCTCCCAAGTATTGTGATTACAGGCATGCACCACCACACCTAGCTTTGTTTTAGTTTAGTTTTGTCTTTTGCTTTTGTGGCATTTGAGGTTGAACCCAGGGACATTTACCTCCAAGTTACACCCCCAGCCCTATTTTATTTTTATTTTGAAACAAGGTCTCCCTAGGTTGATGCGAGTCTCATTGCTTGCTGAGGCTGTCCTTGAACCTGCGATCCTCCTTTTTTTTTTTTTTTTTTTTTTTTTTTTTGCGGTACTGGGGATTGAACTCAAGGGCATTCTATCTCCAAGCTACACCCCCAGCCCTATTTTTTATTCTTTAATTTGAAACCGAGTCTCACTAAGTTGCGGAGTGCCTCACTAGGTAGCTGAGGCTGGCCTCGAACCGGTATCCTCCTGTCTCAGCCTCCCAAGTACTAGGATTACAAGTGTATGCCACCATACCCGACTCCATCTTTGTTTTTTACTTTTAAAAATACGTTTTAAATTTATACTCAGATATTCCAAAAATGGTATCATTTGTATTTTCAGTGAACTATGAGTATATTAACTTCTCATTCCTTCCAAGATTTTGATATGCTTTGATACAAAATCATTTCCATCTTGTAACATTATGTGTCTAATTTTTCCTAGATTGAAGGATTCTCATTAAATAAACTAGCGAATTTCAACCTTAAAGACATTGAAAAAGACTCTGTGGTCTGGGAGTACACGGATAATGCTGCAGGGGACACAAACACAGCAAAAGAAGAGGCCTCGAAAGAAATGCCAGTTAAGAGGGGACAGGTCTGTTCATGCTTGTTTTCGGTTGTTAATTGTGGGATTTATGAAAAGAGAATTCAAAGGTAAATTCCTATCCTCAAAAGAACTTAGGTCTTAGATGGTATTATAAAATTTAGCCAGGCATGGTGGTGCACGCCTATCATCCTAGTACTTGGATGACAGGCTGAGGCTGGAGGATCACAGGTTCAAGGACAGCCTCAGTAACCCAGCAACACCCTGTTTCAAAATAAAAGGGCTAGGGTGTAGCTTGGAGGTAGAATGCACCTGAATTCAATCTGAAGTACCAAAAAAAGGAAAAGAAAAAAAATTTTTTTTAAATAATAAAATTTAAATATGTGGAACATTAACTTCAAATTACTAAAGTAACAGTAAGTATATGACTTAATGTACTGTTCACATGTATTGGGGTGCACACAGGAATTTATGCATAAAGAATTGCTGTTAAAGTTTCTATCAAAAATCTGTCCAATGTAATTACACTAGTAATAAGAACAAGATTCTGTCCCAAATGTTCCTGACCCCATGACATTCCCATATCCATTTGGAGTAAAATGACAATGATAGCCACAAAATACTTCTGAGACCAGAATTCTCATCCCAGCTCTATACAAACAAGTTATGCTATTCCTCCAGTCTGTGGCTAACTCAACGCCTAAAATCAGGGAGTACTGGTGAATCATAGATTCTCCAGTTGTGTTTTCTAGCATTCTTGAGCACTAGGGAAAAAGGAAGAGGTGCCACCCCATCCTGCTGCCAGCAGAACAGTACCACATGTTCTGCTTTCGGTTTGGTGTTCCATCGTGAATAAACGGTGGAGCCAGAATTGTGGACCTGTGTCCTAGATCTCCCACTTCCTAGCTGTGTGTCCTTGGGCAACTTACTTAATCTTTTCATGCCCTGTTTCCTCCCTGTAAATGGGAATAATGTTGGTTCCCTCATTGATTTATAGAATGCTTAACTCAGTGCCAAGCATGTGGTAAGCACTCAGTAAATGTTAGCTGCTATCCCTGTTTTATTTGAAAAAGAAATGTTCTATTTTGAAAAATAGCTTAAATGCCAGTAATCTAGATATTTTGAAGGTCTTTTAAATTCCATGTTATAGTATTTTCAAGTCATTTCAGTGAGATGTGTAAAAATCCTTTGTAAAGCTACAGAAGTCTACGGATAAAGAGGTTTTTAATAAGGCTTTTAATTTCTGGGGTTTCTTTACTGTCCTCAACTGTAGTGTTTGAGACCTTGACAACTTCCGTTTTCAATCAGTTCTGCCTTGTAAATCCACTAGATGACTTTATCTTATTCAAAGAACCTTTGTGGTTGAAATTTACTGATTTAATAAAATACCATAAGCTGGGCACAATGGTGCACACCTGTAATCTCAATACTTGGGAGGCTGAGACAGGAGAATTTCAAGTTCCAGGCCAAGGCGCAGCAATTTACCGACACCCTGTTTCAAAACTTTAAAGAGTTTATGGTGTAGCTCAGTGGTGGAATGCCCCTGAGTTCAAACCCCAGTACTGCACACAAAAAAATAATAATCTAAAAAATAAACTACCCAAGCACTTATTTTGAAGCTTGATTTATTAAAGTGTGGTCAGAGACAAAGTCGTATACTTTAGAGGAAAAAAACTTTTTCAAAATTAATTATAGGAATGTGAAGGAAAAACTATTGCTGTAAATCTGTTTTGTGCTTTATTTGGAGATAATCATGTTGCCACTTCTGAAATTAAGTGAGAGGCTGGGTGTGGTGGCACATGCCTGCAATCTCAGTACTTGGGAGGCTGAGACAGGAGGATCACAGGTTTGAGAACAGCTTCAGCAAGTAGTGAAATTCTCATCAACTTAGCAAGACTGTATTTCAAAAAAAAACAGGGCTGAGGGTATAGCTTGGAGGTAGAATGTCCCTGGGTTCAGTCCCCAGTACACCAAAAAAAAGAGAGAGAGAGAGAAAAGAAATTAATCAAGTTCTAGACATTGTGGAAGTTCCATATGGCATGGTGAAAACACACTGTGTTGGAATCAGGAGACCTTCTCATTTTGCCACTGACAAGCAGTAGAATGTTCTGACAAGAATGCTATTGGGGCCTCATATGGACCTCTTAACTAAAGTACCTCTAAAGAGCATCTTACAGTTGTGACATTATTTTCAGTGATAATATGAATTTCTTGTACTGAAAAAGACTATACCTGAGTGAAAAAAATACAGAAAGCAACCAGTTCTGCCAGATGCTTTCCCTTGTTTCTGATTTAATCCTCATAACTATCCTGTGTTATAGGTGGTCTCATCCCTACTCTGCAGATAATGATAGCGACCATTTTTTGAGCAGTGTGTTGCAGGCACTGTGCTAAGTACTTTACAGACACTGTCTCACTCAGTCCTCCCAACAGCCCTATGAGGTGGGTACTGCTATCCCCATTTGTCAGATGAGGAAACCTAACCTTAGACAGGTCACAGACCTTGACCAGGGTCATACACAGCTAGTATTTGGCAGGGTTTGATTTTCAAACTTAGTTTGTCCCACTTCCAAAGCCAGTTCTTTTAGTCTCTGTGCTGTACTGTCAGTCTGAGAGTGAAGAAGCTAAGTTGCAGAGCAGTTAAGAGCTATGAAAAGGCAGAATCATTATTTAGATACACTTTTTTTCCTATCCTGAGTTCTATGTACTTTCCAGTATATTTTATCAAGTTTGTTGTTTGAACTTGTAGAAGTCTGTGACTATAGAACTAGTATCAATTCCTGACATCAAGAGTTACTGGACTTGAACTACCAATAGCAGATTCAGTGTTCTTATGTAGCATAGCAAGGCAGTGAGAGGAGTGTCTTTCCTTTTTTTCTATGCCTTTAGCCACTGACCATTTCTTTGTGACCATCCCTATAAAGGTGCCTCCAGCAGCAGTAACAGGAAGAGGTCCATGCTGAGAGTATTAGCAACCTGTGCAAGGTCTTCTCCACCTGTTATTAAAAGTTCAAAATTATATGTGCTGTCTGGTGAAATTAAATTGGTCCTGTCTGTTCCTGTGATAACGACTAGATTTTAATCCAGGGATGCAGTGAAGTGATGCTGTTTTAACCACAAGCGAAGTAGAACTTAGAATTTGATTTATGTAGATGGATTGTCAAATTCATATCTTTGCTAAGGTTTTTCAGATTTTTTAAATTTGATGCTTGAATGATCTCTATTTTTTCATATTGTGCTGACATCTGAACTGACCTATATGTTTCTCTTTGCTATTAATAGGTATCGTTAATATTTGATATAAAACAGTCTTCAGTACCAGTTGGGCAGCTCTGGGTGGAACTGCTGCGATTCTATGCTTTAGAATTTAATTTGGCTGATTTAGTGATAAGTATCCGTGTCAAAGAATCAATATCTCGAGAATCAAAGGATTGGCCCAAGAAGCGCATTGCCATTGAAGGTATCTCAAAATGTTTATCTTTCACTCCTTTTTTCTTTTTTTTAAGGTACCAGTCTAACAGCATGCTTTTTATTTCAGTCCCTTTCCAGCTCCTACTTGTAAGGTAGGCCTAACCTCAGTGGTGAAAGAAATAGTTAGAATTTTGCATGTGTTACAGTGGATCATTCCAGGACACAAAGGGCCCCTGGGTTTTTAAAGTTCCACAGTGAAACGTCTTAATTTTTAAGCAGCTGGAATAATGGCTTGCTGAGACTTTCATTTCTTTGTGAATTGCTTAACAACTTAAATGCTTCCTGTTTTCTCCTAGTGTTCTGTGAGTTCCCTTCTCCTCTTTACTGTTTTCACTTCGGGATTTTTAAATTCAGTCCCTTCATGGATTGTTGTTGATGTTTAGTTTTGCAAACATGAGGAAAATACTTTTTCTCATGAAAACCAGCATTCTTCAATATATAACTCTCTAGTAGAGGGAACAGATAGTTATTTTTGAAGTAGTAAGCAGTAGTGTGCTCATAAAAACATTTTACGTGAAGGCTCATTTAACTGAAGTAACTGTATCAAAGACATGCTGATGTGCCCCGTAGATATCATTAAATAAACTAGCTTTTCTCAGCTTTGCAAAGTCAGGAGGTTGAAACCCCTCTAGAAATCTTAATTCTCCTCCTTTAAATAATTTTTAAAACCTCCTAAATGGAATTCTCTTATTTTTGCTTGATTTTTTTTTTTCAAGCTTTATGTTGTATAAGAGGGATTTTTTGCATTTTGCATAAATTCTGTGTGCAGTCATGGGGATCTCACATTTTTAAACCCTCCCCTGCAGTTTCTCTGGCTCAGCTCTTCTGGCCAATTGCCTAACCTGCTGGAGTTCTAGGGGAGGAGAAAAGATTGAGAGAAGTGGTGTCTCCTCCTGGTGCCTCCCTCTCGCCCCTGAAATTCAGTCCAGCCAATTCAGTGATGGGGCTTCCCAGGGCAGAAGAGTGGAGGTAAGCTCGACAAACCGCAGGGCCTGGCTGAGTGGGGAGGCAGAGCACTCAGCAGTGCGGCCTGTCCAGAAGGCCTGGCTTCCCAAGGGCGCGCGAGCCACACTGATGAAACCTTTCCTACCTCCACAGTCACAGAGTGAAATAGGGAAGGGGTTCTGGTTCTGAATAGGATGGGTTCTCTTCAATAGAGCAAATGTTTCAGCAAACATTGCTTTTTGTTCTTAAGTTGTATCTTCTTTCTCCCTACCCACTTTCTTTTTTTAAGCATAAAAGATTTGTGATTTCACTATTATTTATGTTTTCATCTGCAGCAGGCCAGTTTTTAAATATGAAATAGATATGTACGAAGTGGTATGTTTTTTTGTTGTTGTTACAGATCCCTACTCTGTCAAAAGAAATGTGGCAAGGACTCTAAATAATCAACCCGTGTTTGAATATATACTTCACTGTTTGAGGACAACATATAAATATTTTGCTCTTCCACACAAAGATACAAAATCTAGCCTTCCAAAGCCTCGGGGCCCAGTTATGTGTATTTCAGAGCCTTCTAAAGAAGTAGTAAATCATTTTCCAGATGTACAAGCAACAGACAATAAACTCACAAACTCAGTTTTGGTTCAAGGTCCTGGTGCTACTACCCCTTCAACTGCAAATGCCTGCAAAGCTCAACCACATACTCTTCCAGATACTGCTGAAAGTTTTGGAAGCCCGCCAGCAGAAGAAATGGGAAGTGGACACATCAGTATCCTCCTGGAAAACTCAGAGGTCAATTTTGATGATTATGAGGATGTTAAAATACACTGTCAAGAAACAGAAGGTAAAAATGAGAAAGAGAAAATCAGAAGGAACAGCAAGCATCTTTTGACTGCTGATGATCACAGTCTGAGCAGCAGCAAGCATGGAGAGCTTGTAACCTGCGGCAGCACATGTAATTATGAGATACACAGCACTTTGGGTTTAGAAGGCTTCCAAAATCCTGCAACTAAAGTGTGTGATGGAGTTGCTACTTTAGATGACAAGGCTGATGTTGACGAAGAAAGTATAGAAGGCACTGATGAACTAGAAGACTCTCTAAACCACTTTGCCCCTTTAGTACAGGGTGAAACCTCAGAAGTCATTCACTTTGGTGAAGAGGAAGAGGAGGAGGAGGAGGAGGAAGAACACAGGCTCACCATTAACCAAAGGGAAGGCGAGGATGGCTTTGCTAATGAAGATGAGTTAGACCATACCTGCACTGGATCAGGGGATGAGGATGCCCTCTCTGAAGAGGATGATGAATTAGTTGAGCCTGCTAAGTATCAAGACTTGAAAGAACGTGGAAAACATGTAGATGGAGCTCTACTTATGGAACTTGAGAAAATAAATCTTAATAAAGAAGAAAATGCATGTGAGGAAAATTCACCTGTGCATCAGTCTGATTTCTTCTATGAATTTAGTAAATTTATCTTCACCAAAGGCAAGGTAATAAGTTCTACTAGACATAGAACTAAGAGACTTTAAATAATGCATGTAATTTCAATTTTCATATATTAAAACAAGACCCTCTCTGTTTTGATTATGGTTAACAAATTTGTGTTTTATCCTAATAAAACTATTTGATCTACTTCCCTCCTTAAGGATTGTGGGAATCCTTTTCTCTTGAAGATATCAGGGGTCCCCGTCTCTCAGATCACTTAGAGTGGCTGCACATTATGTTTCATTCCTTTGGAAAGTGAAGAGTAGACTTTTTACTTTTTTTTAATTGTAGTGGGGATCAAAACCCAGGGGCATTCTACCTGCAAGGTATACCCCAGCCCTTTTTGTTTTTTGTTTTGAAACAGGATCTCGTTGAGTTCTGAGGCTGGCCTCAAACCTCCTATCTCAACCTCCCAAGTACTAGGATTACAAGCATGTGCCACTGTGCCTGGCTCCCAAATGTTAACTTTAAAAAAAAGAAGGAAAAAAAAAAGGACAGGTATGATGGTGCATGCCTGTAATCCCAGTACTTGGGAAGATTGCAGGTTTGAGGACATCCTCAGCAACCTAGTGAAACCCTGTTTCCAAACAAAAAATAAAATCAGGCTGGGTAGAATGCCCCTGGGTTCAATCCCTAGTACCACAAAATAAATGAATACATAAATTAATTTAAAAATATATATAGATAGCCTAGGCCCTTTATTTGCAAATGAAGTTGTATCCTAAGTCTTTTTTTCCTTTGCTATATTCCTGTAGTCTCCCACAGTAGTATGCAGCTTATGCAAACGAGAGGGTCATCTAAAGAAGGACTGTCCTGAAGACTTCAAAAGAATCCAGCTGGAACCTTTGCCACCCCTCACACCCAAGTTTTCATATATCTTAGATCAAGTTTGTATCCAGTGTTACAGTAAGTTATTCCCATTTCTTTTATGAATTAATAAAAACTGAGATTTATTCAGGAGTCATCAGAATCACTGTCCTCCTAGTATACTAAGCTCTTATCATTCTCCATCATATCTATAATGTTCTGAGTCATTTCTGGTACAAGACAGGGAGGAAGGGAAGAAAATATTTTCTAAGTTGCTGGTATTTTGTTTTGTTTTGTTGTATTTTATTGATGGGGATTGGACATAGGGTCTTGCCCATGCTAAGCATGTGTTCACCACTGAGTTACATCCCTAGCCCCTCTTTTAAGTACTAAGATTTACAGTACTATATGCTACTACTTCCCAATTGGTGTTCCTTGAAATGTTTTTCTAGGTGCACTTAATAGTAGTTCATGAGCAGAAGTATTCTCTGGCTAAGTAGGGAATAATACTATATACTACTCTCTCCCTTAGTGGTAGTAAATCTCCTTTAGAGATTTCCAGGACACATTGCATAATAAAGCCATAATAAAAGCAATGTTATGGTATTTAAAAAAAAAGTCTTTAGTGGACTATACAAAATTTGAATAGTGTGGTGGGGTTTGGATACTGGAGATTGAACCCAAGGGTATTCTGCCTCTGAACTACACAGCCCTATTTTATTTTTAATTCTGAAATGATGTCTTACTAAGTTGCTGAGGGCCTTGAACCTGCAATCCTCCTGTCTCTCAGTCTCCCAGGTACTGAGTTTACAGGCATGCACCACCATACCTGACTTGATTTCATTTTAATTGACACTAATTAATAGCCTACATGACAACCTTTTAAGGAGGGAAGCATTAGTAGAGAGAGGTTTCAAGTTCTACAAAGAGAAAAACATTGAAAGGAGAGTCATTCCACTGCTTAGAATGGAGAAACTTGATGTTTCACATTGCTGCATCTTTAGGTGTCTGCTGAAAGGTAATTTTTCATAACCAGTGATTTTTTTTTTTTTAATGGAGTCTCAATGTGTTGCTCAGGCTGTTCTCAAACTCCTGGGCTCAAGCCATCCTCCTGCCTCAGCCTCTACCAATGATTTTTTTTTAAAAAAAGCTTTTTGAAGGTTAAGAAACTAAGTTCTCCTTAGGAAAACAAAAACATGTGCATATACTCACAAGCATTTGTATTCACATTCCAGGGGTCTCTGTGAAACCCATTTGCAGAGCCCCTGTCCAATTTTCATTTCATGAGTAGTTCTTTCTGATAGACACATATATATGTGTGTTTTATAAGTGAGAGATGTGTATGTGGAGGGAGATTATTTAACATTGGTGATCTATCCATTGAGAAGGCACAAAAATAGGTTTTTTTAAGCTTTTAAGTTTTCTGAAAAATAATTTTCAGCTTTTTAAAAGGTATCAATAGTCTTTTTTTTTTTTTTTTTTTTTTTTCCTTAATATGTCTATTTTAAACAGAGGATTTTTCCCCAACTATTTTAGAAGATCAGGCTCGTGAACATATCCGGCAAAACCTAGAAAGTTTCATAAAACAGGACTTTCCAGGTAAGTGATTTTTTTTTGTCCTTAAGAAAAGTAATGTGACCTTCCTTAAATGAGTGTATGTGGCACAAGCACATTAATGTTGAGAATAATAATCCTACAGTGACTGTGGAGTCAGAGTTTTAGTTATTTTTTATATACCTAGGGTGGTTTTTGGTCCCCTAAATCTTGGTTTACCAACAGAAAAGACACAGTGGCAGTGTAGGATTTGGCCTAGCAGATGCCACAAGTGAATTTCACTTAGCATCACATTGAGAGAATCCGTCCGTACCTCCAAAAAGTACATTTATTTAGGAAGTAGTAATACATTATTAAATATATTGAGATGATCTGCATTTTCCTTGAAATGTCCTTATATTTAAGAAAAAAAAGTGGCAGCTGGTAGTCTTTCATGGTTTATACAGCTTGTATATTTACTTAAACTTAAGAGGATAAGCCTTTAGAGTAAATGGCTGATTAATAAGAAGACATAATTATGAGATAGGTTAATTAACAACTGGGTATTTTTGATTCATGAGAGGGCCATTTTGATGAAAAAAATTAAATGTTCTCAGGTAATTAGTTATTACTTTTCATATATCCCTAACAGGAACTAAATTGAGCTTGTTTGGCTCCTCCAAAAATGGATTTGGGTTCAAACAGAGTGACCTTGACGTCTGTATGACAATTAATGGACATGAAACTGCTGAGGTACAGTGACCACGTAAAACTTGCATTTGCTGTGGCAGTATGATTTGACTAATCTTGACTGACAGTACAGCTTAGTATTTTCCAAATTTATCAGGGCATACCATATGGAGTGTGTCATTTGGCACACCCTCTGGCCAAATACAGAGCTTAGAGGTAAATGTGAAGAATAGAAGGCTTTTGTCCTTTCAACTTTTAATACAACACATATTAGAAAGTGACATCTGGGAATTCTACAAAGCCAAACCAGCTTCTCCAGTGTCCCATTGGCCTGGCCACTAGACTAACTTGGATATGTATATATCCACATGAGGTTATTGGTAATGCTTTTTTTTTTTTAAGCTAATCAACAATGTGGTAAATTATAAGAGTACTAACTGTATAGTCAAGAGACTTGGATTTGAGACAAACTTGGTTTCATCAGTACCTAAACATGTGGTCTTTGGTGGGTATCTATAAAATGGAAATTTCTGTGCCTCACTTCTGGATTGTTGAGCACAGTAGCTCAGATCATATATGTCAGGAGTCAACAAACTATAGCCCAAGGACTGATTTCAGCTCACAGCCTGTTTTTGTAAATAACATTTTATTAGGACAAAACCACACCCACTCATTTAGCTGTTGCCTCTTTCACTCTATGATTGCAAAGTATAGTTGTTTTTACAGAAGCCATATGGCCCACAGAGCAGCTTACCAGCCCCTGATGAGTATGAAATCACTTATAAAATATAAAAGCTATAGCAAAGTAAAGTTTGAGAAGTGCTGAATCCCTGTTTACTTTGTTTTATTTTGTTTTTGTATTGCTAGGGATGGAACCTAGGATCTCGAGCATGCTAGGCAAGCTCTCTATCACTGAGCTATACTCCAATTCCTTTTTTATTTATTTACTTTATTTTTTTATTTATTTTTTTGTGGTACTGGGGATTGAACCCAGGGGCATTCTACCTCTGAGCTACACCCTCAGCCCTATTTTTTAATTCTTTATTTGGAAACAAGGTCTCACTAAGTTGCATATTGCCTCACTAAATAGCTGAGGCTGACCAAGAACCCAGATCCTTCAGTCTCAGCCTCCCAAGTACTGGGATTACAAGCGTGTGCCACCACACCTGGTTTATGACTTAGTTTTGAGTCTATATTTTGTGCATGTGTCAGACTTAGGAAAATAACCATAAAGTAGATAATCAAGATAAGCATGAAATGACTCTATTATACATCCTTAAGATTAATTTTTTTCATGTGATTTATAGACTAGTTTTGAAGGCTTTTCTAAAGTAAAACTCCAAATATATTTTGGGCTCTTTTTAATCATCAAAAGGGCTTATGTTGATAGGGACAGCAAAAATATAGAAGTATGATTTATTTAAAATATTCATATTTGCGGAGCCAGGTGTGGTGGCGCACACTTGTAATCCCAGCATTCGGGAGGCTGAGACCGGAGGATCCGGGTTCGGGGCCAACCTCATCTACCTAGTGAGGCACTCCACAACTTAGTGAGACTCGGTTTCAAAATAAAGAATAAAAAATAGGGCTGGGGGTATAGCTCAGAGGTAGAATGCCCCTGAGTTCAATCCCCAGTACCACAAATAAATAAATAAAATATTCATATTTGCTACATGACTTTAGTTTTTGTACATTATAATTTTGACTAGTCTCATGGGGAAATAATGCAAGCTTAATCACTCTCCACAGCAAGTCGTCAACTCTTAAACTATAATGAAGATCTACCCAGAATGCATAAGATCGGGAACAGAAGCCCCTCTTAAATATTCTGGCACATAGTAGGGTACTTCTGAGTGAGATCATTGTAGTGACAAAAAAATGGAAGCCCTCACCTGTGGTCCGGAGACTTTTCTGGAAGCTCTGGGTCCTTAGGCTTCCTGACTGATTTTAGATTTTTTAGCACCTCCAATAAGCAATTAGGATATAAGATGTTTACCAATATTTGTATTTTTAGGATATTTCCCATGAATACTAACTCTGATACTCAACTAAAAGGGGAAAATATATACAGAATGAGTTGAAATTAATTCCATTATTTCTGAAGATAATGGAAAGTATAAACAGTGTAGGAACCTTCCTTCCAGTTTTGATTCAGATGTTTGTGCCATTTTATCTGCAGGGATTGGACTGTGTAAGAACTATTGAAGAATTGGCAAGAGTCCTCAGAAAACATTCAGGTACCTCTAGAAATTTTATCTAAAAATAATTTCTTTTTTATTAGTATTTTGCATACTTAGAATTTACTAATGCCAAGAAGCAATATAGTGGCTCATTTATAGGATATTTGCAATATTTTTGCTATTTAAAAATTTATGTGATTAAGTATGAAGGACTGAGGAATTGGCAATAATTTGCATGTTGTTCCCTAGCTCAGTTTTTTAAAAATACACTTTTATACTTTTAATGGTGCCTTGTAATCTCACATCATAATGAAGTTTAGAGTGATGGGGACATACACACACACAGCACTTAGTGAGCTCCCACCATACTCCCTTCCCTTCCCCATACATGATACTGAGATTGGCATAGATTATTTTGTATATGCACATCACATCAATGGACGTGTTTCCTTCAACAATTATTCCCCTTCTTCACACTGCCCTCCGCTATTGCTCCACTGGAGTTTCTCCTACTTTATTCTCTATTGCTCCACTGGAGTTTCTCCTACTTTATTGGAGTCACTCTTGTATCCTAATTTCTCCCTAGCTTTCACATATAAGAGAAAACATATGACCTTTCACTTTCTGTGACTGGCTAATCTCACTTAGCATAATATTCTCTAGACCTACCTATTTTCCTGCAAGTAACACAACTTTGTTCTCCTTTACGGCTCACTAGAATTCCATTGCGTGTATATCCAATAATTCTGTAATCCATTCTTCTGTTGATGAACACCTCTGCTTGTTCTATGATTTAGCTATTGTAATTTTTTCTTCTTTAAATATCGATATGCATGTATCACTATCATATACCGATTTGAATTCCTTTGGAAAGATACCCAGGAGTGGTATAGTTGGATTATATGGTGGTTCCATTCCCAGACTTCTGTGGAATCTCCACACTGATCTCCTTAGCAGCTGCACTAATTTTTAATCCTACCAACAGTGTATGAGTTCCTATTTCCCACTGGGCATGGTGGCAACATGCCTTTAATCCTAGTACTTAGGTGGCTGAGACAGGAGGAATGCAGGTTCAAGGACAGGCTCAGCAACCTAGCAAGATCCTGTTTCAAAACAAAAAATAAAAGGACTGAGGGTGTAACCTCGGGAGGTAGAATGCCTGTGGGTTCAATCCCTAGTACCACAAAAAAAAAAATGCCTGTCCTCATAGAACTTAAAATCCATGGTCTATCCATGAAATGTTTTCTTACATTTTAGTCAAGAAGAGACTTTAATTCACAGCATGAACATAGATATACACACATATACCTTGAGTGCCTCCTTCCACCCCCAGTTTTTCTGATACTGGGAATTGAACCCAGGGCCTCTGTACCATTGAGCTACATTCATGGCTATTTTTATTTATATATTTATTTTTAAATTTTGAAACAGGGTCTCACCAAGTTGCTAAGGCTAATCTCAAACTTGCAATCATCCTGCCTCAGCCTCCCGAATAGCTGAGACTATAGGCTTGCATTGTCATGCCTGGGTCTCTGATGTTTGCCAGGAGGGTTTTGGCTGTGTAGGGATTGAACCCAGGGTCTTGTGCCTCCAAAGCACATACTGTACTACTGAACTACATCCCAGACTCCTGCCACCACCCCCACCACTTTCTGACTTTAAATCCTGATTGTCAGTTGCTGTGTGAAGTGATAACCTCACTCAACTTCTTTATCAGTACTTAGTTCTTCATCTGTACAGGACCTAGAATATTTTAAATATCCAATAAATCCCCATGAGTATAAGTTAAATTTCCTCTCTCTCCCACACCTTTTTTCCTGAAAATTTTTTTATCATCCACCTACTTTTTCCCCCTGAGTTCTATGATGTGATCACTATATATCTGATCTCTAGGTATCCCCACTTAACATTCTCAGAAGAAATGCATACTCCAACATCTCATAATGGACTCATTTTCCTCTTTTGTTCCAACCACCACCTCCACCTGCCCTTCCTTCAAAACCCTCGTTCCAAATTGGCATCCTTAGGATCACCAGAATGAGTGAAATGATCACTAGCCTGACATAGACTCTGCTCAGCAGAAGTTTGGAGTCAGTCTTGCCTCATTGAATCCCAGCTCCACAGTTTACCAGCTGCATGTTCCTAAGTGGATTTCTCTGGGTCTCTGTTGCCTCCCTCATCCGTAAGAGGGTGATTTTTGTAAAGGACTCTTCGTATACTCCTGTCACACATTAGGTGCTCAGGGAACAGTGGCTTTTCCTGTTACAGCCCCCTTTCTCCTTATTATTCCCCCTATACACATCTAGTCATAGATGCTTAAGTATGCCTGGTTTCCTCTCTACATTCCCATGCCACCATGTTCAGGCCCAGATGTTTTCAATCAGTGGCCATGCTCTTCTGTTGCGTTGCCTCCAATCTACCCATTGCTGGGGGCATCCTTTAAATAGATGTGGTCAGTGATTCTTTCTGACTTATATAGTTCATTGGTTTCTCTTTGTCTGTAAGGATAATTCTTAGTAGGATATATATACTCTCTGACTCTTCAGTTTCTCCCCCCATCCCTTATTACTCATATTCCTTTCTTTCAAGTCCATTCTACAGCCTACACAAGTCCATGGAAGTTCCCTCAAGACACTCTGTTTCAGACATCTACCCATTTTATGTGCAATTTTCCTTGCCTAGTAAATTCCCCGACCTCCACTGTTTTTGCATATTTTATTTCAGACTAGCTCAGACAATTTCCTTCTTTCTTATTGAAGTTGACTCCTTCCTATTAACTTTCATAACTTCTGACTCCATGGTGAGTTTCAAGGATTCAGATGATTGCCCATAGACTTTTCTCCAAATTAGTTACAGTCATATGAAGAGAATAGATAGGCTGCCTGTAATAGTTTCTTCTGTTTTGGTGTTTATCAAAGTAGCAACTCTACTTGCACAAACATGATCTGATAAGTTTCTACAGGGCAGTGCTGCCTTTTTGATTTTTGTAATTCAAGTATGAATGTGCTTAACAAATGTAAACTTTACCAGAAGAGTCTTCCCATGTGTTTGTTAATAACAGAATTCTTTGACCAGTTCTAATGAATATAATCCTAAGTTACTTTACTTCGTTTTATATTGGAACATCCCTCATCGCTGTACTTAATCATACTGTATTATTTTCCAACCTAGGTTTGAGAAACATCCTACCTATTACAACAGCTAAGGTGCCAATTGTGAAGTTCTTCCATTCAAGAAGTGGCCTGGAAGTGGATATCAGTTTGTATAACACATTGGTAGGATTTTCTTTTGAGCTTTTCCTTCACAGGGATTAAGGAGAATGAATATCTTGTTTTAAAAAAAACAACAAAAAAAAACTCAAGCTGTTTGTGCATCTTTTTTTCCCAAGAGTTATTTATGACTGTTTCGTGTATACCCAGCAGTATTCTGTGGCTAGGGATATAACAAAGAATTTGGTTAAAATGAGGGCAGAGCCAAGCATGGTGGTGCCCACCTGTACTCCCAGTACTTGGGAGGCTAAAACAGGATGATCAGAGGATCCCAGCCAGCCTCAGTAACTTAATGAGACACTGTTTCAAAATGAGAAGTGCTGAGGGTATACCTCAGAGGTAGAAAGCCCCTAGGTTCAATCCCTAATCCCAGAAAAAAAATAAAATGTCAGGCTCATCTTTAGCTTCAATTTTGTTATAATTTGGAGATGGGGGTGTGTCTTTGGATACATCTGTGCACTTTCAGATGGGCACAGTATAATCTAGGTGCCCACATCTCTTTTGGTCTCATATCTGGTTTACTTCAGGATTTTATGGGACCTCTCTGTCCTCTAAGAACATTTATTTTTTTTTAATTTTTTTATTGTAGTAATTCGTGCAATATAGCATATATCTTTGTTAAGTACGAGTCGTTGACATCATATTTGCACACAGTTCTCATTTGACCCTTTCCCCAATTCCCACCCCAATCCCCTCCCCTTCCCTCCCCCTCAGGTTCACTTCGGTGAGTGACCTTGATATGATTGTGTAATTACATCATGTGCTTTAGGGCATCCCTCTGCCCCCTACGTCCACTACAATTAAATCAACTTCGTTGCTTATCGAGGGTCTCTCCTTTTCATCTGGAGACCCTCCTATGCCACATCCCCTCCCTAGCATCCACATATTAGGGAGAACATATGCTTCTTAACTCTTTGTGACTGACTAATCTCACTTAACATAATGTTTTCCAGTTGCATCCATTTCCCTGCA
>PVLC010035456.1:0-16337 GCA_004027655.1 Graphiurus murinus | reverse complement strand
CAGTTCAGTTATGATGGATCTAATGATGGTGTGGATCTCCCTGTATTCTGATCTGTTTCTCTGTACGGCTCAACTCCTATGGTATTCTGGCACAGTAACCTCTGCTTCCCAGAACACCTAATCTCTGTTTTCTCAACTTACCAGATTTGCTTATATCTCTCTAGGTTCCTTGTTTAAGAATGAAGCTTGGGAATTGTCTGCAGAATTAGCTAGGAGCAATTATAGGGATAACTTCATTTGCTTACTTTCTTTCATTAGTCATATCTTTTTAATACTATTTCTTTTCTGATGCTTGAAAATCACTATTTCAATGTTTTGTTTGTTTTGTTTTTGTTGTTTCCAGGAAAATCTCATAGCCATTTAATAACTATATGTTATTAGAAAATATACTCATGAATACAGAAATAAACAAAATAAAAAGCAAAAATAGTCTCCTCCCTGCCTTGTGCCCCGAGTCATATTTTAGTGTATGTAATTTGAAATTTTTTTCTTAAACAAAAACAATCATATGTGTATAAATATTTTTAATAAAATGAGATTATACATGGTTTTATTTTGAAATTTCTTTTTTTTTTTTTTTTTGTGGTACTGGAGATTAAACTCAGGGGCATTCTATCTCCGAGCTATGCCCCCAGCCCTATTTTTTATTCTTTATTTTGAAACAGGGTCTCACTAAGTTGCGGAGTGCCTCACTTGGTAGCTGAGGCTGGCTGCGAACCCGGATCCTCTGGTCTCAGCCTCCCGAATGCTGGTATTATAAGCGTGCGCCACCACGCCTGGCTTGAAATTTCTTTTTTCTTAATGAATTTGAGTAATTTTTATTTCACAATATATAGCCCTACTATCAAATTTTAGACTACTCAATTGTATTCTATTGTATATCTGTCTGTCAGCTTATCTAATTCTTGAATAAATAGCATCTTGATTATTTTTATTTTTCTCTATTAAATATAGTGCACATTTTTGCTTAAATATATACCTTTAGCCACATACACATGGATTTCTATAAGACAAATTCTTAGAATTTTTGTATCAAAGAGTATGTGACACCAGGTGTGGTGGCATATGCTTGTAGCCCCAGTACTTGGGAGGTTGAGACAGGAGGATAGCAGGTGCATAGCCAGCCTCAGCAACTTCATGAGGCCCTCCACAACTTAGTGAGACCTTGTTTCAAAATAAAAGAATAAAATAGGGCTGAAGGTGTAGCTTGGAGGTAGAATACCCCTGGGTTCCATCTCCAGTACCACAAAATAAATAAATAAATAAATATGTGAGTTTAAAATTTGAAAAAAAAAATACTGCCATTCTTATTTCTCCTTTGAATATATTGCAATTATTCTTCATCTGATTGGCAGCATGGGTTTCTAGATTTTTGTTTGTTTGTTTGGTAATGGGGATTGAACCTGGGGGCATTCTATCTCTAAGCTACACCCCCAGTCCTATTTTTTATTCTTTATTTTGAAACAGGATCTCACTAAGTTGCAGAGGGCTTCACTAAGTAGCTGAGGCTGGCCGAGAACTAGGATCCTCCTGCCTCAGTCTCCCAATACTGGGATTACAAGTGTGTGCCACTACATCTGACTCTTGGGTTCTAGATTTTAAAACACTTGCTTATTAGTCTTCATATGCTAAATTGAACCAAAACAGAATCAATTTAATTGCTATGGTCTAGCCATTAATTCTTTATCATCAAATAGCCATTACTTATGGGTTTTTTGTTGTTTGTTTCTGTGTATGTATGTGTACTACTAGAAATTGAATCCAGGGATATTATATCTCTGAGCTACATCCCCAGCTTTATTTTATTGTTTATTTTGAAACTGTCCTGCCAAATTGCTGAGGACCTCGTTATATTCTGAGGCTGATCTCAAATCTGCAGTCCTTCTGCTTCAGCCTCCCAAGTACTAGGATTACAGGTGTGTACCCCAAGCCTGGATTCATAAACTGTATTTTAATAATATATCATGCATAAGTTTATGAATCTATAAAACTACCAATTCAACGTAACTTTAAAATGTCATTCTACTCATGATATTCAAAGTAACAATTCAGAATAATTGTGAGCAGAAAAAAATCAAGCATGTGATAAATGAAAAATTGATTCACATTCTTGAAAACCTAAATATAAAATAGTTACATGTTCCTTAATATATTCCATTCCTTTTGTAGAGTGTGCTATTTTACTGGAGTAGCTTAATATATTCCTCTCATTTTAACAGTACTTTGTGCTATAAATTCACTTTTTTTTGTTTTATCTTACAGCACTATATATAAACCTGATCTATCACCCTACATGCACAATAATTCATTCATTAGGCCAACTGGAGTTCAAGTTTAGATGACTGAGCTAAATAAATGCCATGCTTTTCTTATAGTTTTATTGTTGCATTGTAATTCTACATTATACTGAGGTATAGTGTGATAGGAATATACATGCACACAATTCTTGGAGCATCTCCCTCCAGGTCCCACCTCTCCCTCCCCTTCCCCATATATGTCTTTAAGATTGGCATGGGTAATTTAATATACATGAATAACATTATTTCACCTGATACCTTCATTAGTTCTCTATCCCCACTCATCCCTTCCTTAAACCCCCTCCATCACTCCATTGGAGTCTCTGCTTATGTATCTGAGGTTACCCTATTTCCCAACTTCTATCTAGCTTCCACATATGAGAGAAACCATATAACTATTAACTTTTTGAGACTGGCTAATCTCACTTAGAAATAATATGCTCAAGTTCCATCCATTTTCCTGCAAAGGACAGAATCTTATTCTTCTTTATGGCTGTGTAAAATTTCATTGTGTATATACCACAGTTTTGTGATCCATTCATCTGTTGATGGACACCTAGGCTGGTTCCATAATTTGGCTATTGTGAATTGTTCTACTATAAACATGGATATGCATATATTGCTATAATATTTTGACTTTAATTCCTTTGGAAAGGTGTACAGAAGAGGTATCACTTTGTTCTAGTAGTTGATTGAAAGAGAGAGGGCAAAGCAAGGATTCTAACTTCTTTTGGATTTTCAAGGTCTGGAAGAATGATCAAAGAGATAAAACATGATGGATATTTTATGAAAGCTACGATGAATTGTCTCCTTGTCAGGTAGATTTATCTCTGCCTCATACTCAAGGTGAAAAGGTTGAGTATGCATAGAATACCATGACTCCATAAAGAATTGATATTAAAGTGCTTATTGCAAAATATACAAGTTTTAACTGATATCCACTTAGGTATTAGCACTTTATTTCTGCATCTCAAAGATTTTCTAAAATATCTTCAAAGTTTATGATAATAATTTATATGTGACCATCTGAAAAATTCATTTATTCAAGAGGTATTTAGTAAGTATCTACAATAGTCCAGAAGCCATACTGAGCACCACTGGAAGACAGCAGGGAATAAAACATACACAATTTTCAGTCCTCATCAAGTTTTCTTTCTCATGGAGAGACTGAAACCAAACAAAAACAAAGGATAAAATTGGTGTCTGGTAGAAAGAATTCTACAATATCTCTCAGTGACTCTTGCCCTTGAATGTGATAAAGTATCATTCCCGTGGTTATGTTACCTTCATGGGAAAAAGGCATCTCATAGATATAATTGAGTTCCCAAATCAACTGAACTGAAAAGATTAGTTGGATAAGCTTGACCTGATCATATGAGCCTTTTACATCTGGTCTTAAGAGTCAGAAAAAGGGATACAAGAAATGCAAATTGTGATGTAAACTCAACGTGAGAAGATGCCCCAATGCTGAGAGTGAAGGCACTAGATGGCAAGGACTTCAGAGCATTCTCTGGAGCAGAGAACACACCCTTGATCACAACCAGCAAGAAAACAGACTTCGCTTGAATTCTGCTGAATTCTGCCAACAACCAAAACAAGCCCCAAAGCAGATTTTCCCCATAGTCTCTAGATGAATATTGAGGCTTGCCAATTCCTTGACTTCAGTGCTGAGAGTCACTAAGTAAAATGTTTAACTATGTCATGCTGAACTTCAGAGCTACAAAATACTTGTAATAATGGTATTGTTTGAACCTGCTAAATGGGGGGGGGTAAATTGCAATATGACAATAAAAAATGAATATGGTACTTTAGAAACTAATGAATGCTGTGGAAGAAAGACATGAGGGATCAAGAGGAACTGGAAGGGGAATGGGTGACAATGAATGTCTGAATGTCTAAAAGTAGGCACAATTTGAATAAAATGTAGATTAAGGTGAGGGAGCCAGCTTTGTGGGTATCTGGAAAGAGAAGTTTCCAGCAGTGAAACATCTATAAAGTCCCTAAGGCTGGAAGATTTCTGAGATGTTAGCAATCAATTAACGAAGTCTTCATTTGCTATGCAAATGGCGTATGTAAGTTATGGGTCCTACTTGCTTCATAGGGTTCGTAGTTCAAATGAAAGGAAAATCCCTTTTATTCTTTCTTCCTTTCTTCCACATTCCTTTCCTTTCTTCCATTCTTTTTTTTTTTTTTTTTTGATAAGTATTTATTATACGGCTATTTTGAGCCTGAACTGTGCTAGGCCATAGAAATATAATACTGAATACAATGAAAGACGTGACTCTCGCCAAGGATAGTGGTGCATGCCTATAACCCAGTACTTGAAAGACTGAGACAGAAGAATCACAGATTTGAGGTCAGCTTTAAAAATTAGCAAGACCCTGTTTCAAAAATAAAATGTGCTGGAGGTGTAGCTCAGAAGTAGAATGCCCCTGAATTCAATTCCCAGTACCCTGTCCCCGACACACACATGCAGTTGAACGTCTGGTGTCAATAAAAGGGGTATTCACAGGCAGTATGACAAGGAAAATGAACTACACTAGGGCACAAAGGAAAGTTGGGTAGGGGGAGGTTTACTCAAGCAAGTGAGGCCAAACTGAAAGAAGATAACAAGGGGCCAGAGGGAGGCCATGTTTCCCAGCAGAGGAGACAAGTGGGCTCACAGGAGGTCAGAGCACCTACAGCATGTCAGTATAAGGGACAGGGAATGAGAGAGCCAAGAAATGTAAAAAATAAGCCTCAGGAAGTAATCTGGGAGCAGAATAAACCAGTCTTAATTAATGAGTTTGGGTTTTCCCCAAAGAACAATTGAAAGCCATTGACAGATTTAAATGGGAGAACTGGCCTTTTAGTAAGATTTCTCCCGCTGGGGTGTGTCAATAGAAGTGTAGGAGTCAAGGCTAGAGGAAGAAAGTCCTGCCAGGAGGGAGATCTTGCATACCAGATGATGGCAGTGCTTGGGCATGGAGGTTAAGTGGTGAGTTAATGGATTCAGTGGAGAGCAGGAGACATGAAAAGAATATGCTACCGAGGGATTGCAGAAGATTCCATTACGGCTCCCTGGTTTCCGACTTGGCCAACTTTTTGAAGTCAATCACTGAATTGTGTGTAATATATTTCAATTAGACATAATCAAGTACACTGTTAATTAAGTGGTACTGCACAAATACTGTGTGAGCAGAGAAGAGGAGAATTTGGACAGGGTTTTGGGACTCAAGAATAGGGGGCATTTGATTGTAAGAGAGGAGAAAGGAGGGTGCTTCCTCTGGGCAGATCAGCTAGACCATTGGTAGGATGATAAGAAAGAATAGACTGGCGACGGGCCCAGTGGGGACAGGCTTTACCCTCTTTCCATCAACTGGATACTTTGAGCACACAAAGGGATATCTGGATGCAGAGAGAAGATGTTTCAAAACTCCAAGGGCAAGGTAATGAGGTCTCAAATCTGGACGTGTTTCCTTGTTCATTAACCATGAAAGAAGAATAAAGATAGTCAAATGTCATGTGTGGGAAGGGGAGCGGGAAGGGTGGGAGTTGGGAAAAGGGCTACCAAGTGCTGTGTGCATGTATGTCCCTATGACTCTGAACTTCATCATGATGTATGATTACAATGCACCAATAGGAAAACAAATGCAAAAAAAAAAAATTTTTTTTTGAGCAAAACCATGCATTTGGAAGGATTAGGCAGTGGGAAGATAAAGCCAGCAGTATATTTGGGGCAGAAGATTTTAATATTGCAAGCAAGCAGAAATTGCATGAAGCAGTCAATATCAAGTCAATCCAAGAGTGACCAAATGAGGTTTTCAAGGGAAATGAGGCAAAAATATTGTGATAGTGAGAAACCTGAGCATAGAGATAAGTGACTGATGGTTCCTACCAGGAAAGTCTTCCAGTTGTTGGAAAAGTACCAATTCACATGCAAGGATTGAGAAGGACTCAGTCCCTAGAAAACATACTACTAAGTACAGAGCAGGGACCCTTGTCAAGAAGTGAAGGGATCGCTAAGCCAGTGCCAGAGAGTAAAACCCAATATTCACTAACTATAATGAGAGGCAATGTAAAAATTAGGGCTAAGGGAAGATGCAAAAAGTTCATTTCAGAATCAGGGCACATAATCAGAAGGAGAGAGGAAATAGCATGGAATATTCTATCTAGGAGGTAGATTTCTTTTATTTTCTCCAAGTTAAAGTGAAAATGGATACTTATGAATTCTTAGAGGAAAACAACAACAACAAAGAATCCTTAAAGCTAGTTTGTGCTTACTGGTTAAATGCTGAGCGATTACAAAACGTTGAAGGCAAAATATTGGGAATCACTTCAGGCCTGACAACAAGAACCCAGAAAATAAATAGCTTACTTTAATAAGCATATACTATGTGCCAGGCACCATGCCACCATCAGGAACTTCATTATCCTTAGGGCTTCAATTAGCCTTATAAACAATTGATAATATTATCTAGATTTCCTGATAAGGAAGGTGAACATCAGAGAAATTAATCCATTAATAAAATCACATAAATGATAAGTGATGGAACCAGAATCTGAAACAAAGCCTCTATGGTTTCAAAACATAGAGTTATTCCAGCAATAGATACAACACAGCTTGGTGTTAAAAAATGCTGCAAACTAGAAAGTATGTAGCGGAACTGGAGATTAAGGAGTGAATCCAAGAAGTCTTCTCAAGGAAAACAGCACAGATTGAATACAGAACATACAAGGCGGGAAAGGAAGAATCACAGATGATGCTAAGGTTTTTGGCCTGGCATATTAGAAGAACACACCAGGCCAAAATGAGAAACTTGGGGGCAAGCTGGTTTCGATAATATTTTGGTCCATGTGAATGTATATGTATATGAGTTGCTAATGGGAGGAAAAGTAGTGAAGGCAAAGAAAGACTTTATTTTGTGTATACCAAATTAAAGTGGAAATACTTTAGAGACGTTTGTAAATAATTGGGAATATTTTAAAAAGAATTATTTATTTCGAAGCACATTTAACTTCATTCTGTTAACACAGGGTCTTAACTGGCAGAAATTAGTACTGCCTCTGGATCTTATAACCATTTTTATGAAAGTCTTCCATTAGAGAAATATAATCATGTTGGATGTAATAGGGTGTGTCCTTTACATACAGAAGAGACTCTTTTCAAGGCTCTATTCTGTAAGGAATACTCCTGTTCAGCATTCTATTAGAATAAAATGCTAGATAATCACCTTTTACTATAAAACCCATAAATATTTATGACTTGTGAGAATTTAAGGAATACAAGCTCTTCCTGAGAAATCTATTAGGGAATGAGATTCCAATAATTGAAAACAGTGAACAGATATCAGTGCAAGAATTGGTTATCAAACTTGGAATCATGTAAAAATTTCAAATAATTATAACATCAAATTAAATTGTAACAAAGAAACAAAAATAGGATGATACAACTGAACCTAAAAGAAAATACAATTTGTGGTATAATCACACAGAGAAGCACAAATCCAAATGACTTCAAAGTCTTATAATTTGACAAGGAGAAAAACTAAGAGAAAGAGAACTTCAATAACAATTATAAATTAACTGCTCTATGTGAACATATGTTTGGCGGTAGTGTCACTATTAGTATTTCAAAATTTTTATTTGGGCTACAAAACAAAACAAAAATTACATGTTGCCCTAATTCTTACTCCCAGTTAACCTGAGACCTGCATCTGTGTGCAAAAAAGGTGATAAAATGTACACCTGAATTTGATCTGGATATATAAACAAGAACTCATATATTTTATTTTATTTCCCCCCTGTTTCTAGGCCAATAGAAAGGCCTACAAACAATGAGCAAACCAATAGTGACATATATCACTAATGCCCAGATTATGAGTTTACAAACCATTTTCCAGTTAGAGAAGAAAAGAAATAGAGGTCTTTGGTGAAGGACTGATTTTAGATCTAGGGCCAGAAATGGACACAATGAGTTTGTAGCACCAGATAGCAAGAAAACTGCCAAAAGCTACTAGGATTATGTCAATAAGACAGCCAAACTTGTGGAACACACCACTAGCCAAAGATAGGACTAGTTGACTTTCAATAAAGATAACTGACATACATCAGTATGTTTAAATACATGAATTCATCATAACATTAAAATAAATGAATTTGTCACCACTGGGGGGTATAATAAGCCAATTATATATTTTGGAAATAGTAAAAATAGTAAGGAAATAAAAAGAATTGATCTTTTTTTTTTTACCTCTCCACTATGAACTGCACTCTGGATAACCAAATAGTAAGTGAGGGAAAGTTCAGATTTTGTATTATTTTTAATAGAAATATTCCAGCCAATAAGTGAAGAAGAACAATAAGAAATAGCTATTACCATTCTGGTATGCCAGAATGCCAGCTTTAAGAAGCAATGGCTACTAAAGCTATTGAAAGAGAGGCAACTGAAGATTAGATATTTCTTGATGGAAGAATATACCACCACCACCTATGAAATATCCCTCACAAAACAAACAAAAAGCAGCCTCTCATAAAGCTCCTTCCAGATTACAATTGCTAATTTATGGGAAATATATAGTTCAGAGAGACATGTTACACAATATGACAAAGATGCAAACAGCACATTTTAAATTATGGGAGATTCTTCAAACAGCTGATTTCATTCCTTCAACAAATTGTAAAGGGAAAGAAGACATGGGTGAGGAGCCTGTGGGTCAAAAGGAAATGGAAAGATATGATAATTGACCAAAATGTGAACCCTTATTAGAATCAAGATTTAAAGACAATTGGAATTCAGACACTATATATTTGATGATATTAAGGAATAATTACTATTTTTATTTGCAACAATGGTACATTGTTCCTGATCATTTAGAGAAATCTGGAGGAATATTGAAGATTTCTTCAATATAATATGGGAACAGAGCAAAAATTAAAGTAAAATTAGATTTGTCATGTGTTGATAATTATTAAATTGAGTTATAAGTATATGTGAGTTCATTATGTTATTCTGTCTGCTTTTATAAATGTTTGAAATTCTCCAAAGTAAACAATATGATATTTGGGGCTGAAGTTTAGCTTACACAAAACAGTTGGTGAAACCATCTAAGCAACAGTTTGAATTTCAGATTGTATTTTCACTAAAAAGTATCAAGACAATGAGACATTCAAATATTCACTCAGTACAGCGCTGGCCGACACTGAAACTGCTCAATGTGGAAAAATAAGTGGATTATATAGAATTTATTTTCTAAAGAAGAGGATTTGGACCAAAATCAGGACAGACATTTTCCTAACTGCTCTTAGATTAGGATGCCATTAGTACTCTAATTAGAAGTCCTGCCCCATGGTGTCCACACAGGAAACATGAGATTCAAAACCACTTAACTAAGGGAAGAAATTTGCACCACCTGAACCTGGTGAGAGCAGGAGCGCCGCAAGCCCTGCGTCTGAACCACGATGAGAAAGTAGTGGAGAGAAGAGATGGACACTGAGCTTGTCTCACCCAATGCCCTCTGATCTCTGGCAGTTCTTTCCATTGAGCTAATCCAAGTCAGCCACAGGGCAAAGGAGCCAGTGTGATGCAGTCCTTAGAGGTCATTGTCCCCAGCAGGGCCCCGACAAACAGGCACTGCAGCTAGAGGAGGACAAGCGATGGTAATAATCAGTGTGCAGTGCATTGTGCATTGACACCAAGGCCACATTATGGCTATGTAAATCATGTGTGTTTGTGGGTACATACTAACTAAATATTTTATGTATAGTATTTATGTTTACTTATGTATTTATGTTTACTCATGTAGAAACACATACCAAATTGTGTGTTGTGTGTGTGTGTGTAACTAGAAATTGAACCCAAGGGCAGTCTACCTCCAAGTGACACCCCTAGCCCCTATTTATTTATTTATTTATGGTACTGAGGATTGCATCCAGAGGCATTCTACCTCTGAGCTACATTCCCAGCCCTATTTTTTTTTTTTTTTTCATTTGAAACAGGGTCTCACCAAGTTGTAGAGGGCCTAGCTAAATTACTGAGACTGATCTTGAACTTGAGATTCTCCTGTCTCAAGCTCCAAGTACTGGGATTACAGGTGTGTGTTTCCATGCCATCCTGGCTTATACGTTGCATGTTAAATCGTGTGTGTGTGTGTGTGTGTGTGTGTGAGAGAGAGAGAGAGAGAGAGAGAGAGAGAGAGAGAGAGAGAGAGAGAGAGAGAGAGAGAGAGAGAGAGAGAGAGAGAGAGAGAGAGAGAGAGAGAGAGAGAGAGAGAGAGAGAAAGAAAGAGAGAGAGCAAGAGAGAGCGAGCGAGCGAGCGAGAGAGAGAGAGAGAAAGAGAAAGAGAAAGAGACCCAGAGTATGGATTTATTTCTTCTTCACATCTAAACCTTTAGTCTTACAATATTAAAATAATTCACAGGAAAAGGAAATATAAATGTCTAATCAAGAGTAAACAGATGTTCAATATTGCCAGAAATTTGAGAAATTACAAATTAAAATAGCATGATACCATGTTTCGCCCATCAAACTGGCAAATTTTTAAACATTTTATAATATTGAGAATTGGTGAAAGTGAGGGTAATAGGAACTCAAGCACATTACTAGGAAGAGTGCAAGTCTATTTAGTTACTTTTTCAGTTTGGCACAATCTGTCATGGAGGCTACCGCAGCATGCTTAAGAACTCAAACACGCTTCGGATTTGAATCCCTGCTTTATCATTTAATCTCCATACGATATACAGCAGTTTACTTAATCTCTTGGGCCTTGGTTTCCACCCTCTTATTAAAAATACTTAATCTCGCCATGTGTCAATTTTCCCTTCTGGAAAAATGGGGAAATAACAGCTTACCTCACACTCCTAAGAGTCGTGGGCATGAAAACATGCCCACACATTGTGACTCTACAATTTTACTCCTCCTATATTTATATAAAGAAGATGACACAAGAATATTTATTTCAATATTATATGGGCCATTTAATATAGCAAATAAACAGAAATAAACATTTGTGTTTATTGCTAGCTATGGAAAAATTTCAGGCACAAAATTGAGTGAATAAAATACCAATGAAAAAGATATATTTTTCATGGAAGTCTCTTTATGTCTGCTAACAGCTATAATATATTTAGAGATATATCTATATAAAAGTTTTAGAAAATCTCTGGGGCAATATATCCAAAATGACACTAGTTATTTTTTTTAAGTGACTAAGAGTAGGTTGGAGAAAGAGAGTCAAAAGAGCTTCAGATTTATCTACTGTATTTGAATTCTGATCAGAAAATTTTATTTGTGAGGCACTTGTGTGATTAAAAATTAATGCAGTTTTGAAAAATAATTCAGATCTACCTGGCTCTAAAACCATTGCACACAGTTATTACACATCAGGAAACCTTTTCATTTACCAGGAAGGCCTTCCTCTGTGGCTACTCCTTCATTCAAACCATACAAATTATAGACATGTTTAAAACTGTTTTCACTTGCTGGATTGCTGGAGTTTGAGTATTAATCATTTATTTCTCATGAAATGATAGTCATATCAAGTGCATGAGTGGCAATCATGATCTGTATCAGTTCCAATGACCAATATTACTTCCATCTGTTCCTTTCAAACCATTTTTTTTAAAAAAAAGAACAATAACTAACTCTAATATACAACTACAGTTTACAGTTAGCCAACATCTTCATATAAATATTAGGAGTATTGGAAAAACTACTTTTCTCTGAGAAGTTATGAATGCAATTTAAAAATGTAAAGTACTGGATTAAAAATCAGAGGTAGAGACAGAATGTTTTGAGAAATTCAAAGCGTTGTGAGTGATTATCTGAGCTTTTAGATGAAAGTTGAAATAAAGAAGCAAGATAGGAAGCAGATAAAGTTTGGAATCATAGTCCTATGTTTAAATTCGTTCAAGGAATTTATGTGTAATATGGGTATTATACATTCAAGAATTAGAAATTAAAATTTTTAATATTTACTATTTTTAAAAATATTTTTCATGTTTCAGAAACCCAACAATTATTTGGTTGTACATTTGTCATCTTTTTCCCTCTGGCATCTCCAAATCAAGGAAAGTATGTTTTGGAGAAACAATGACAAGCTCCTTCTCTGACGGCAGTTACCCAGCCTCGCATCCTAGAGTTTACAAGAAATCGCCTCACACACAGTCAAGGAGGTCAAGGAATGAACACATAAATCTGATCAAAATGCCAGTCAGCTCAATTCATCCCTTGAACATTGATATGCTCTTTGGTTATCTATTATTAATGTAGCCATGTGAAAATTATACATTATAGTATTTGTTATTCATTGACCTTGACATCAACTTCATCACTAAATTGATTAGTTATATTTGTACAAGTATAGTATAATTGTGTATTTTAGAGTTAATAATAATATAGGGTAAAATTCAAATTCTACATAATTTTCATTCATTATAGTCCTTTTATATTTGTCATCAACAATATTATAAAAATTAGTTCTCCTTTGATTTGCCCCCTTTTCCCAGATAATGTTCTCCTATTTTTTAAGAAAAGTATTAGTTCAAGGACTAATAATTTCAAAATAACTTTAAAATAGCGTGAAATTATTTAATATACTTTAAAAATATAATTAATTAATAATTTTTCAGTCCATAATCATCATGTTCTGCAAAAGAACAGCTTTAATTAGGGATGAAATATATTAAAATATATATTTGAGCTACATTAATGTCTGTTTAATCTGTTGAAAAAACATTGAACAAATTCTAAGTTGCAGCCGGGCGTGGTGGCGCACGCTTGTAATTCCAGCATTCGGGAGGCTGAGACCGGAGGATCTGGGTTCGCGGCCAGCCTCAGCTACCTAGTGAGGCATTCTGCAACTTAGTGAGACTCAGTTTCAAAATAAAGAATAAAAAAATAGGGCTGGGGGTGTAGCTCGGAGGTAGAATGCCCCTGAGTTCAATCCCCAGTACCGCAAAAAAAATACAAAAAAAAATAAAAAAATTCTAAGTTGCAGATGTAAGCAAATTTAAAAATAATTGATTCCACTTTGCTTTAAAACTTAAAAACCAGCCCAGTAGATTATGTGGTACTTGATTTGATAAATGCCAGAGAGCACCATTCTAGACTAATTGATCATCCTCTTGTCTCCCTGTCCTCCACTCTCAAGGCTGGGATATAGCACTTCCCCATTGCTGCCGTGACCTCAGGGACCCCATTCTCTAACTCCTCTTATTCCAGGCAATCCTGATAAGGAGGAATTTTTGAGAAAGAAAGCCTTCCCTGGGAATAAACTGTGACTTCTAAATAATTCTGGAGAGATTTTGTGTTTAGATGCCCGTTCACATGTGTGTGTGTGTGTGTGTGTGTGTGTGTGTGTGTGTGTGTCTTTCTTCCTCCCAGTCTAAGCCCAGAAACCACTTAGTGCCACTGAATAATAATAACAGTATTAAAGCACACCACAAATTATCAAGAATTTTGATTTGCAAATTATAATAAATTTATTATTTCATTTTTAAATATACAAATAACCAAAGAAATCTACAAGGAAGAAAGTAAAAATCATCTTTAATCTCACTGCCTATGGTGAATCACAATCAAAATTTTGGTATTGATCCTTCCAGATAGATATAGATGATAGATAGATGGGTAGATTTTATTTTATGAGGTATTCAACTCAGGGACACACACTCTCTCTCTGAGCTACACCTCTCAGCCATATATATAATTTTAACAGGGTCTCACTTTTACTGAGGCTAGCTTTGAATCAGTGATTTTCCTGTCTCAGCCTCCTAAGTACTAGGAATATAGGAGTGTGTCACCATGTCTGGCCATATATATATATATATATATATATATATATATATATATATATATATGTATATATATATGTATATATATACTTCTAATAAGCACAGAAGCTATTTCATTTAACCTACTTATTCACACATTTTTATCTTTATATAAATAAGCATTAATTTACAAACATCACTTTAATGGCATATTATTGCATTATATAACATAAATGCAATGTGTTATGATATCTACTATTAAACATGCAGCATAGAAGTAAATATAAAATTTTAATGAATATTAATAAATTTGAATTTTTTTTTTTTTTTTTTTTGCGGTATTGGGGATTGAACTCAGGGGCATTCTACCTCCGAGCTACACCCCCAGCCCTATTTTTTTATTCTTTATTTTGAAACCAAGTCTCACTAAGTTGCGGAGGGCCTCACTAGGTAGCTGAGGCTGGCCACGAACCCAGATCCTCCGGTCTCAGCCTCCTGAATGCTGGGATTACAAGCGTGCGCCACCACGCCCGGCGCGAAATTTTATAAATAAAACTTTAAAAAACAAAATGCTTCCCAACATAAATGTTCACTTTAGAGAACAGTTTAAGTTGCAACAAGTTTTCAGCAGTTACTCAGACCTGCAAAAAGATCTTCAGAGAATCATATCACCTCTGGCAGCAGCTGCCTTTCATTCTGCTTCTGCTGGGGTGGGGAACAGAACTTACATTGGACTCTGTGCCTGCCTATTGATCCTCATCACTGGGAAGATTAATGCCCTGCCTTTGTTCATTCATTCAGCAAATATTTATTGATCCTGTAAAATACCATAGCATTGACATCACATTTCCTCTTGACAATGGATAAGGCTTTAATGTGTAATTGGGTGGATACTACGCAGGAGCACCTTTTGTTTCCCCACTGTTGGCACTGCATTTTACCTACTACTTCAGCTCCTCTGGGAATATCCTAGTAAGGAAAGAAGTCAAGCAATTGATGGGAGCTTAGAGAGAGGGCTGGAAAGGCACAATGACAAAGACCAACAGGCAAAATAAGTGTGAAATAAATCAACCACATGGAAACAGAAACCAATTAGGAGGGTAGAACAACACATGCTTAGGCTGTCAGTCATTTCTTTAACCAACAACATCCTGTGGCTATCCAGTATGCACCTGGCACTTACTGATGCCAGTGTGAAGAAATGCCTAGTCAGGCAATATAAAAGTACTAGGACAGACATAAACTCAGAATTCTGTGAAAGCTCTTAGAAAAGGAAATGTCTCATTGTAGAGGCAAAGTGGTGTGTGAAGAGGCAGAGTTCCAGCTAAGAACAAGGACTGAGCATTTGGAGTTAGAAACTGTGGTATATCCTACTATTTTATCAGACTCATAGTTTCTAGTCTCCAAACACAGTCACTAAAGGAATGATCCAGCAGTACACTAACAAAGTCCTATTACAATGTAGGTACTTATTTGGTTGTTTTTGTTTTGGATAGTAAGGATTGAACTCAGGGGCATTGTACTTCCAAGCTACACTCCCAGCTCCACTTTATTTCTCACTTTGAAACAGGGTCTCTCCAAGTTACTGAAGGCCTTGCTAAGTTGCTGAGGCTGGCTTTGAAGTAAGCTATGGTCCTCCTCTCTCTGCCTCCCCAAATCTGGGATTACAAGCTTGTGGCATAAGGCCCAGCTGCCTGTTTTGGATTTTTGTATATTTGTTTGTTTTTGTTTTGTGGTACTGGGAATTGAACTCAGGGGCATTCTGCCTCTCAGCTACACCCCGAGCCCTATTTTTATTCTCTATTTTGAAACATGGTCTCACTAAGTTGCAGAGGACCTCACTAAGTAGCTGAGGCTGGTGGTGAACCTGTGATCCTCATGTCTCAGCCCCCCAAGTACTTGGGATAACAAATGTGGAACACCACACCCGGCTGCCTGTTTGTTAATAGCCCACAATGTCTGGGAGATTACTGAAGGAAGTAAGCACCAGAAATGGAAAAGGATTTAGCTGGACATGTTCATGTACATCAGTAATCCCTGTACGTGGATTATTGATGTGCAGGTTCCAAGCCACCTTCATCAATTTAATTAGGCTGTTTCAAATAAATACAAAGGCCTGGGGCTGCAGCTCAGAGGCAGAATGCCCCTGGGTTCAATCCCTAATAAAGAAAAGAAAGAGGGATCCAAGATGGCGACGGAATGAAACAGCTTTCCATAGATGCTGTGATTGGGAACAAAATTTACCATAAAAGGAGCATCTTAACAGAAGAAAAATACAACAAAAAAAAA
>PVLC010035455.1:0-16331 GCA_004027655.1 Graphiurus murinus | reverse complement strand
ACCTGTTGCCTCAACATTTTGCACAGTGAATTTTTCTTAGTATCACTTAATTAGCAACATGTGTATGTGTGTGTGTGTGATGCTAGGCACTGGACAGAGGGTCTCACATATATTAGATAAGTACTCTACCAATGAGCAACAGCCCCAGCCCTCAGTATCACTTTCAAATTTTTTTCAAGATGTGTCTGCCGCGTTCCGCCTTCTCTGGGACTTAGGAGCCTCGACCCAGTTTTCCACTCAATTCTTTGTTTTAGGCTCTTCCCAAAGTTGTTGTCCACTCCTCACCTTGCAATTTCACAGGGCACCCAGCCTCCACAGCCCGGAAGCCCACTGCCCATTACAAATATGGCTGTGAATGCCTCACTTCCCGTGTCATGTGACTCCCTTAGTCATCACATGACCCATCGACTTCACCATGCCGGAATTAACCTGCAGGGCTATCCCAAATCCTGTAGCTGCAGTAGATATCCGCATCCTTGTTTTTATTTAGTGGATCTTCTATCCCTCCAACACTCTGGAACTACTGAGGGCTTCTCCTCCTCTGGTGATCCTGAGGCCATGGGGTTTTCAAATCCTTCTGGTAAGGTAAGTGGGCCAGGGGTCCCAGTGGACCTTGTCACCCTGCCTGTGGAACCCTGAACATCCAACTCTGGAATTCAATGAATGTCCGACTGTCTTTGAACCCAGGCCATCATGGCTCTTTTTTTTTTTTTTAGTGGTGTGGTGGGGTGCAGAGTCATACTGGGGATTGAACTCAGGGGCATTCTACCTCTGAGCTACATTGCCAGGTGGTTGTTTTTTAATTAATTAGTTAATTAATTTTTGGTACTGAGGATTGAACCCAGAGGCATTTTACCTTTGAGCTACACCCCCAACCTGATTTTATTTATTTGGAAACAGGGTCTCACTAGGTTGCTGAGAGTCTCACTACTTGCGGAGGCTGTCCTCAGATCTGTGATCCTATCAGCCTCCCAAGTACTGGGATTACAAGCATGCACCATCACACCGAGCCTTGTTTTTTTTTTTTTTTTTTTTTTTTTAAACAGGGTCTTGCTAAGTTGATGAGAGTCTCACTACTTATTGAGGCTGTCCTCTAACCTGGATCCTCCTGTCTCAGCCCCTAAGTACTGAGATTACAAGCATGGGTCACCACCCTGGCTCATCATGGCTCTTTGAACAAGGTATAGATGGAGGGAGGGGTTGAGGTATAAATGAGTTGGAAGAGGGGTGAAGAGAGTCCTCATTTTGGGTAGGCAGAAAGCCTATTACCTGCAGAGGGGTTGCAGGGAAGATTGCACCTAGATGTCTTGTCCACTTCCTGATAAATGTGAGAGACAAGGCTGTGGGCACCCATAGACAGCCAAATTCTGGCCAGAAGGGTATTTGAAGGGTGGAGAAGGGCTTGCCTTCTAGCCATCCTTCATTCTGTTCTCAGGAGTGTTCCAAAAACCCTGGCAGGGTAAGCATAATGGCTGCTGGCCTCACTGGGCTGCTCCTATTTCAGGCGGTGTCTTGGGCATCAGGTAAGTGAGTCATAGTGGAGGGGGAGGCAGCCCTGAGGCTCTCTCCTGCCTGTCCTTCGGTAGTCTCCTAGGTGGTGGACTTTCCGTAGGTGCTTGATAAACCCTTCTGAGTGATGGAGACCAACCTTGGGGGCAGGGTGCAGCAAGGAGATGTTTGAAATGGATGTTCAGTTTCCTAATAAGCACATTGGTCCCCCTCACCTGCCCCCTTTGGGCCTTGCCTCTGTTTGTGCCCCTCCATTCTAGGTGCCCGCCCCTGCATCCCCAAAAGCTTTGGCTATAGCTCGGTGGTCTGTGTCTGCAATGCCACCTACTGTGACTCTCTGGACCCCCTGACCTTCCCTGCCTCTGGTACCTTCAGCCGCTATGAGAGTACACGCAGCGGTCGTCGGATGGAGCTGAGTACGGGGACCTTCCAGGCCAATCGCACGGGCACAGGTAACCACTATGCCCTTACCCCTGAGCCAGGCTGGGTCCTTCTGGAGCTAAGCCATGCCCCGGAGCACTGTGGAGATTCTCCCCCATGTCCTGACACCCTTTCTTCCCTGTGGGTGTCCTTAGGACTTCTACTGACCCTGGAGCCAGATGTGAAGTTCCAGAAAGTGAAAGGATTTGGAGGGGCCATGACAGATGCTGCTGCCCTCAACATCCGTGCCCTGTCGCCCTCTGCCCAGGACTTGCTACTCAGATCGTACTTCTCTAAAGAAGGTGAGGAATGGGGGGACAAGATGACAGTGCAACTGACATCTTTCTCTGACCCGTTCCTTGTACATTTTCACCCTGCCCTGACATTTGGTTCCATTAACGCAACAGAAATAAGATTGCCCTGTCAGCCAGGCGTGGTGTCGCACGCTTGTAATCCCAGCATTTGGGAGGCCAAGACTGGAGGATCCGGGTTCACAGCCAGCCTCAGCTACTAGTGAGGCCCTCCACAACTTAGTGAGATCCTGTTTCAAAATAAAGAATAAAAAAAAATAGGGCTGGGGGTATAGCTCAGAGGTAGAATGCCCCTGAGTTCAATCCCCAGTACTGCAAAAAAAAAAAAAAAAAAAGATTGCCCTGTCAATCTTCTGCTAAGTGCTTGGGGACTCTCAGGCTCAGGACATGTGTTTCACTCTATAGTCCCAACCTAGGGGCCTAAGTTTCCTTTCCCTGTGGTCCTGACTGAGACTCTATAAATCAAGTTCCATATTCCCCCTGTTGATCCTGACTCCCATGCCTTGGTCATTCTGTTCTATAGGAATTGAATATAACATCATCAGGGTACCCATGGCCAGCTGTGACTTCTCCATCCGCACCTACACCTATGCCGACACCCCCGATGACTTCCAGTTGCACAACTTTAGCCTCGTAGAGGAAGATACCAAGCTCAAGGTGGGCATCCTGGCTGCCCGAGGGTATGGACATCTAGGGCTTGAGAAGGTCCAGCTACAGCAGTCTGCAGAGAGACATAGAATCTTGCCCTGCTGTTTTGTCCTGGGGGTGGCAGGGAAGGTGGGGACTGATAGCTGGACCAGACGCACTGGTTGAGCTAGTCTATCTGTGTTCCAGCTCTGGGTGTCTCTCTCCTCACTACCTTTGTCTCCAGATACCCCTGATTCACCAAGCCCTGCGAATGGCCAATCGCCCTGTCTCGCTCTTCGCCAGTCCCTGGACATCACCCACCTGGCTCAAGACCAATGGAGCAGTGAATGGGAAGGGGACGCTCAAGGGTCAGCCGGGGGATAAATACCACCAGACCTGGGCCAAGTACTTTGTCAAGTAAGGGGTCAGCAAGGCTGTGGGGCCGAGACCCACCTCCCCTTGGGACACTTTGGTCTATATCCCAACTCTTGACCCAGTTCCATTTCCTCACCCACCTCTCCCTCAGCTTGCCTTTCAGACTTGAGCCCGTCAGTTTTCCCCACCCATTAGGGTTCCTTCTCCTTGAGGTCTTGATCCACTTTCCTGTCCATGTCCCTCTTGCCCTTCCTCCTGCCAGGTTCCTGGATGCCTATGCTGAGTACAAGTTAAAGTTCTGGGCAGTGACAGTCGAGAATGAGCCCACTGCAGGCCTGATTACTGGGTACCCCTTCCAGTGCCTGGGCTTCACCCCTGAACACCAGAGAGATTTCATTGCTCGTGATCTGGGTCCGACCCTTGCCAACAGTACTCACCGTGATATCCTCCTGCTCATGCTGGATGACCAGCGTTTGCTGCTGCCCCACTGGGCACAGGTGGTAAGGAAGGCCCAGGACCCTCAGGGAGAACATCCAAATGATCCGATCCAAACTTACAGCGCCTTTCCTGCTCTGACTCTTTATTTTTGGTCATACTGGGGATTGAACCAGGACTATTCTACCTCTGAGCTATACCCCTAGTCCTTACCTGGCTGCCCCAACTCTGGATTCCTGGAACACTCTCAGCTGGTTCCAGATGTCCAGGCCACCACCGCCTCTAGTCCCCGAGGCCCCGTGGTTGCTCCTTTAACCCCCTCTAGTTGCATTCATTCCCACCAGCCATTTCTCAGGGCTCCCACTTCCTCTTCCAGAACCTTCTGTGCAGACCTCAAGGTCAGTGGCTCCTCTTCCCCAGTCATCCTTCCCTTTCCCTGTGCAGGTGCTAGCAGACCCAGAGGCAGCCAAGTACATCCATGGCATTGCTGTACACTGGTACTTGGACTTTCTGGCTCCTGCAAAAGCCACCCTGGGGGAGACACACCGCCTCTTCCCCAACACCACGCTCTTTGCCTCAGAGGCCTGTGTGGGCTCCAAGTTCTGGGAACAGAGTGTGCGGCTGGGTTCCTGGGACCGAGGGATGCAGTACAGCCACAGCATCATCACGGTGAGCCACCCAGATCCCTGCCTTCCTGCAAAGCAAGAAGTCCCCAGGCCCTCCCTCTTCTCCCACAGGCTGACGGGCCTCCTCCCCAGCTTTTCCCTGCTGGCTTGCCCTCTGGGGCAACTCTAGGATATGATTCCCTATCATGGCTTTCCTTCACAAACCTGCACACCCTATCACCTTTTTTCTGCATGCTTGGGGCCCTGCCTCTAATTTCTCAGCTTCCCTCAAGATGCCTCCATGCCACAAACCCCTCATTAGATAGCAAGGAGAGCTGGGCCAGGTGTGGTAGTACACGCCTGTAATCCCAGTTGGAAGGTTGAGACAGGAAGATTGCAGGTTTGAGACCTACCCTTGTAATTTAGCGAGACCCTGTTTCAAACTTAAAAAAAAAAAGACTAGGGCTATAGCTTAGTTGTAAGAGGCCCCCCTGCGTTCCACCCAAGAGGTTTAAAAATTAAATAAATAAATAAGGCTGAGTGTAACTCAGAGGTAGAATGCCCCTGAGTGCTGGGTATGGTGGTTTATGCCTGTAATCCCAGTACTTGGAAGGCTGAGACAGGAGGATTACAAATTCGAGGATAGCCTCAGCAAGTAGTGAGACTCTCATCAACCTAGTGAGACCTTGTTTCAAAATAAGAAACTAAAACAGGATTGGGGGTGTAGCTTGGAGGTAGAATGCCCATGGTTCAATCCCTAGTACCAAAAAAGGAAAAAAGGCTGGGATGTAGCTCAGTGGTACACCAAAAAACCTCAAACGATTCTACCTCTGAGGTATACCACTAGCCCTTCTTCCTCTGGGCTACACTCCCAGACCTAGTTTATATTTTATTTGGAAACAGGGTCTCACTAAGTTTCTGAGAGCCTCACTAAGTGGCTGAGGCTGGCTTTGAACCTGTGACACTCCTGTCTCAACCTCCCAAGTACTGGGATTACAAGTATGCACCACTATGCCTGGCTTTTGTGTGTGTGTGTGTGTGTGTGTGTGTGTGTGTGTGTGTGTGTGGTACTGGGGATGGAACCCAGGGGCATTCTACCTCCAAGCTATACCCCCAAGCCTATTTTTTATCCTTTATTTTTGAAACAGGTCTCTCTAAGTTGCAGAATGCCTAACTAGGTAGCTGAGGCTGGCCGCAAACCCGGATCCTCCAGGCTCAGCCTCCCAAATGCTGGGATTACAAGCATGTGCCACCACACCCGGCTTTCTGGCTTTTATTCTTTATTTTGAAACAGGGTCTTACTAAGTTGCAGAGGGTCTAAGTTGCAGAGGGCCTCACTAAGTAGTTGAGGCTGGCTGAGCCTGCAATCCTCCTGTTTCAGCCTCCCAAGTACTGGGATTACAAGCTTGGGCCACCACGCCCAGCTTTGTATTTTTTAAATTTTGAAACAGGGTCTCATTGAGTTGTTAACAGTCTTGCTAAGTTGCTGAAGCTGGCCTGGAACTTGCCATCCCATCTCAGCCTCCCAAGTACTAGGACTTCAGGCATTTGTAACCATGCCTGGCTTAAAAAAAAGCTGTGAAGGAGATAGAACTGGCCCCTCACAGGGCTCAGCCACCCACAGTCCCCAGCTCCATCCTGTGACCCTTAACTGCTTCCTCTGGAATCCCCAGTATTGAATCTTTGTCTCTTTGCCCTTGAACCTGTCCCAGAACTTCCTCTACCATGTAGTCGGCTGGACTGACTGGAACCTGGCCCTGAACCCCAAAGGGGGACCAAATTGGGTCCGCAACTTCGTTGACAGCCCCATCATTGTGGACATCGCCAAGGATGTGTTCTACAAACAGCCTATGTTCTACCACCTTGGCCATTTCAGGCGAGTGGAGGGTGGGCGCCCCCATTCCACGAAGATCTCTCACCTCCCTCACCTAGCTTGCATCACCGCACATCATGAGGGAGCAGGAAGGCGTTTTGTGTGGGAACTCTGGGAGAGGCACACCCATCCTCTCTTGCACCATGTAGGCAGGAAGCAACTAGGTGGCATCAGAGACAAAGTTCATGCATGCCTGATGCTGGGCTGGGATGGCTGGGTGGAGGTGGGGCCCAGCAGCACGGCTTAGGGCCTAGAGTTAGGGCAGAGCTTTGGCAGGACTCACAGGCAGGAGCATTTGATGGGTGCTGCCCTGATGGTCCGAGGGCCTGGGCTGGGGACCCTGACGATGCCTGTTCCCACATCCAGCAAGTTCATTCCTGAGGGCTCCCAGAGAGTGGGGCTGGAGGCCAGTGGGAAGAATGGCTTGGACACTGTGGCTCTGCTGCATCCTGATGGCTCCGCGGTCGTGGTGGTGCTAAACCGGTGAGGGCTGTGGTGGGTCTGGACCTGGGCAGGGGAGGGTGGTGGTGGGCCTTGGCAGGCTCACAGGCTCAGCTTCTCCTCCCCTCCCCAGCTCCTCCAAGGATGTGCCCCTTACCATCAAGGATCCCGCCCTGGGCTTCCTGGAGACTATCTCACCTGGCTACTCCATCCACACCTACCTGTGGCGGCGCCAGTGACAGAGCGGAGAGCCAAGCCAGGACCTGGGCTCAGCACGGGCATTAAAGGGACAGAATCAACTTACATGCTGTGTGTGGCTACAGAGGACATGGCAGGGCCGGGGGGAGCTTACAGTGACGTAAGCCCTGGGGAAGTGGTTTGGCTAGAGCCCTAGGGAAAGATCAGGAAACCCTAGAGTCTCCCCATCCTCAGGCTTGTAGAAGGTTGTGCTACGTGCTGGTTGCCTGTGGAAACTGGGCCCAGGCCCAGGGTGAGCTCACTGTCTGTACTAACACAAGATGGGGGTGGAGGTGAAGGAAAAGAAGACTATGAAAGCTAGACCTGAAGCTGGGGACTGTCTTTCCTGGAAATGCAGAACTGAATCAGTACAGAAGCAGTGTCACATCAGGGCAGAAGCAGCTACAGAAGCCAGCTGTAGCCAATTTAACCTTCAGGAAAGTATAACTGTGGAAGGGGTTCCACTTCTGGTTGGCTCAAGCCCCTGGATTCTCCCATGGCATGTGGTAGGAAAACAGCAACCCCTTAAATAAGAGAACGTTTGATCCCAGTCACTGTGAGCAGCTTTATTCTGGGGGGCAGCACCCCCTTTCTGGCTGTACCAACAAAGGGAAGGCAAAGGGGCCTCTGGAATGCACGACAAGTAGAAAAACAATCAGTCCTGAAAGCATGAGGATAAGTCATTCTTCTTCCTCCTCCTCAGTCATGCCCAGGGCCCGGTTGCCTGGGGCTCGGGCAGGTGTGGCCCGCTGGATGGAGATGATGCCACTGAGCAAGGCATAGCCCACCATGGCTGCCAGCCCTGCCAGCACAGACAGGATCTGGTTCCGACGCCGGTATGGCTCCTCCTCTGACTCTGGGCATGCTGGTGTGTGGCGTGGGGGTGGCACCTCAGCTGTGGGGCAAGAAGGAAAGGTGGGCCAGGGAGCTGGTTTCTGGATCCCAGCCCACTTTCCCAGGGCTGTCCCTTGCCCTGGTTTGCCCCTTACCTCCATCCCAGGGATAATAGAGGCTGAGGATTTGGGTGCAGTAGACACAGAGGTTGTGTAGCCCCCGCAGGTGGGCCTGCAACCTCCCGTTGGGCAGCTTTGCCTGCAGCAGCAGGGCCAAGTAGCTAAAGACGAAAGCATCCAGGGAGGCGGGGCTGGAACAGAGAGGAGGTAGGTTGGAGAGGGACACCAGGCAGAGGGGTCAGAGTGGAGCTGGAAGAATTGGCCTGGGGAGGTAGGTTGGGCAGCAGGAGGCCACCACAGAAAGACAGGACATAGAGTTCTGGACCTGGTATGGGGAGGCTTCCCCAGGTGGTGCCAGACTGGTCCTGAATAGGGCTCTATCCCAGGGCTGCATAAAGGGCACATTGAGCGCCCTGCAGCCCTGCAGGCCCCTCCCGTGTCTGGCTGCCCTCCCACCCCAGGATCCAGCCCCAGACACAGCCCCATTGTCACCAGTGCCAGTGTCTATCCTTAGGACCCCTAGCCCAGAGCCTGAGCCCACCCCAGCCTGAGCATCTACAGCTGAACCTGTATGTTCTTCCAAGCTGCCCATTAACTCCTGGGAGTCAGACTCACGCGTCTCCAAAGAAGAACTTCTGAGAGCCCAGGCGCTGAGAGAGAAGGGTCAGGCACTCCCGAGCCTCTTGGTATAGCTGTAGGGAGGACACAGATAGGCTTGCAGCTGTAGGAACAGTGGCACCTCCCTTCCTGGGCACTCCCATTCCTGGCCATCATCCTCGGGCTCATCTCATACAACGGCCCCCTGTCCCAGACCTACCTCCTTCTCCAGTTCTTCTTCATTCTCAGGCCTGTGCTCCCCGCACAGCAACTGTAGCCGCTCCATATACTGCCGCTGCATGCGGCCAGGCAGGAAGAAGTTGAGTGGAAAGGGCATAGCTTCTGCATACCACTTCCGGGTCACTTCCACATAGTTTTTAGTATCTATCCAAAAAGTATGTATCTGGATTGGGTAGGCAGGAAGGGAGAAGAAAGCTGAGTCAATGCACCTGCCTGACCCAGGGGGGCTGCTGACCCCCACATAGCTCCATGCCTATGTGTGGATGTGTGCCTGGCCCCTCCCCTGTAGGCCATGAGTGCTGGGAGATTGGACACACTTACCAGTACTGGGAGCAGCTTTTCCTCTAGTAGGGACATGAAGGCTAGGGTGTCTGCCCCTTGCCGGGCTGATAGATCATAATCGGCATTGTACTTCTGTGGAAGAAATATCCATGGACATTAGAGGACCACAGGGGTACTCCCCCTCTCCAGGGAAAGCATGACTTCTTTGCGGTACTGGGGATTGAACTTGGGCATTCTACCTCCGAGCTACACCCCCAGCCCTATTTTTTATTCTTTATTTTGAAACTGGGTCTCAAGTTGCGGAGGGTCTCACTAGGTAGCTGAGGCTGGCCTCGAACCCGGATCCTCCCGTCTCAGCCTTCCAAATGCTGGGATTACAAGTGTTCGCCACCACACCCGGCTCCTTGCTGGCTTCTGAGTGTAGTAAAGATAGGAGTTTTTCCTGCTGAGGCCCCCTAGCCTGGGCCCAGCCAGTAGCCTGTTGCTGTTGGCAGAAAGCCTGGGCCTGGGAGCCTGTTGGTCGTCAAGGTCCTGCACCCTCTGAGGGGAGGAAGGAAGGCCCAGCCGCAAACTAGGAGCAGCTCCCGGAGTTTCCACGGAAAGCTGGCAGCACGCCTGCTGACAGCAACCTTCTAGCAGCAACTTTCCTGATCCAGACGCCACGAGGCTAGCCAAATGCAGTTCAGATGCAAGTTGAGCCTTAGCCAGAGACTCAGGAACTAGAGGACACCATCCCCATGCTCCCTGGACCCCCTGAATTCATTCCCAGCACCTCCTGCTTGTTCCCTCATGGCTCTGCTCCTGGCTACTTCTTCTACTTCATTCCCTGGCCTTGGTGCCACTGCTGCACACATATTCCACTAGTACCCCCAGGTCTAGCCTGCCCTACCTTCCTGGGCTTCAGCTTCTGCATCCCAAGTAAGCCTTGTCCTCCACATAACCTTTTGAACATGATCCTTAAATCTCTCTCAACCTCAGCTTCTCCCCTGTGCAACTAGGGTCATCATCTCTTTCTCTCCATGTTGGCTGTGTTAGGAAATAGAGAAAGCACTTTGGAAACTGGGAAAGCTGTTTATACATAAGCAATCAGGGCAGTAGCCCAGGCCTTGCAGATAACTTTGGCTCTTATCTAGACCCTATTTCTCCAGGCACTAGAATCTCCATTCATTCCCCCAGCAATTTAACCTTTAGGAAAGTAGAAACAAGAAAGAGGGTTCCATTTCTGACAATGTGTTCCCTCTTGTAATCAGACCATGAATGCTAGAAGAGCCCTTGGAAAACACACAGGCCAAGTACCCTTGTTTGATAAATAAGAAGCTTACAGATCTGGGAGGGTAAGTGACTTGCCTAAGATCACAGAGTCAATAATAAAGTGATGAGCAGCCTAGACCTCCCCACTCTTGTAATACTCTTTCATATTCCCCAACCTGCCTCCAAACCTTGTCCATCCTGACCTCCAAATCCAGCCCAATCTGGTTCTTGAAAACAGAGAAGTGGCCCTTATAAGTCCCTTTCCAGTCCCACATTTGAGGACCTCATCAGAGCCAAATGCTGTCCCCATGGAAGAGTTCCTGTCTCTTCCACATGTTATCAGCTTATGCCTTTCTATCTTGCCTCTGGACATCCCTTAGTGCCCTGGGCTTAATCTAAGGCCAAATGCTTTACTGTAGCACAAGGACAATATGTGTGTCTTCCTTATCAGAACATGTGCTCATTGATGCTTTGGATCACCTGTATCTAGCTTGGCATATGTCTGGTGCTCAATAAATGTGTGTTGCACTGAACTGAATGACTTTCTCTACTAGTAGTCCTCATCCAAGCCGCTTACCTCTTTTCGAAGGTGGGTGATGATCTTGTGTGGTACCGAAATGACCTCTCCATGACTGGTCCGAAGGGCAGGCAGGGTTCCTGACAGAAGAAGTATGGCCACCAGATCCTTAGCTGCCTATTCATGCATATTTGTTCTACATTCCTGCCTGTTTCCTGCTCCTCCCTTTGCATAATCCCTTCCTTACCCCCCAGGCACACTGGATACCTGAAGGGCTCCGCCAAGGGTTAGTGATCTTGTGTACCTTGAGTGGTGCACCAGTAAATCTGGCATAGGTCTGCAGGAAAGGAAGCAGAAGGCAGAGAGTTCAGGACCATGGTCCCACAGGAAAACCAAGAAGAGAAATATTCACTGAAACCTCATGTGTCAGGCCCTACCTCATGTGTCATGCTTGTCATCTTTGTGCAAAAAAAGAAGTGATCATTACCATTCTTGTTTTATGAAAGGGCAAAACAGGACTCATTACGGATAGTTACAAAAATTCTACAAAAGTTCTTTCCTCCATCTCCTCACCTGTCATCTATTGGGTGGACACCTATTCGTACACACTTTCCCTAACTAGCATCACTCTTCTTGGGAGCATTGCCCATGCCCTTCTTTGGCAGTGTCTGCAGCCTGGTTCTGTTTTATGTCTTTTTTTTTTTTTTTTCTTTTCTTTTTGTGATACTGGGGCATTCTACCTCTGAGCTACACCTCCAGCTCTATTTTCTTTTCTTTTTTGAAACAGTCTCAATGGGTTGCTAAGAGTCTTGCTACTTTGCTGAGGCTGTCCTTGAACCTGATATCCTCCTGTCTCAGCCTTCCAAGTACTGGGATTATAGTGTGCACCACTGCGCCTGGTCTTTTAATCTTAACCTGAACATTTTATTTTACTTTTTGTTTTGCTTTGTGGTACCGGAAATTGAACCCGGAGGCGGCATTCTACCTCCAAGCTACATTCCCAGACCGATTTTATTTTTTATTTTGAAACAGTGTCTCACTAGGTTGCTGAGTGCCTCACCAAATTGCTGAGGCTGTCCTTGAACCTGTGATCCTCTAGTCTCAGCCTCCTAAGTACTAGGATTACAAGCATGCGCCACACGCCTGGCTTTAACCTGAACATTTTATTAAATTTATTTCCTTACACATCTGCCTTTCTGTAAGCAATATGAGAGGAGAGCCTTATTCATATTTGTATGGCAATGTTTGGTATTTGGAAGAAGTCTAATACATGCTTTTAAAATTATGGAGTGAGCCCGGTGTGGTGGCGCACGCTTGTAATCCCAGCATTCGGGAGGCTGAGACCGGAGGATCTGGGTTCGAGGCCAGCCTCAGCTACCTAGTGAGGCCCTCTGCAACTTAGTGAGACCCGGTTTCAAAATAAAGAATAAAAAATAGGACTGGAGGTATAGCTCGGAGGTAGAATGACCCTGAGTTCAACCCCCAGAACCGCAAAAAAATAAAATAAAATAAAATCACGGAGTGAGTGAATGAAGTGAACCAAGTTCGTCTGATTTAAAAACTTTCTAGAAGCCGAGAGTGGTGGCACACTCTTGTAATCCCAGCATTTGGGAGGCTGAGACCGGAGGATCCGGGTTCGAGGCCAGTCTCAGCTACCTAGTGAGGCATTCCGCAACTTAGTGAGACCCTGTTTCAAAATAAAGAATAAAAAATAGTGCTGGAGGTATAGCTCGGAAGTAGAATGCCCCTGAGTTCAATCCCCAGTACCGCAAAAAAAACAAAAACAAAAACAAAAAAACTTTCCAGAGCCGGACGTGGTGGCGCACGCTTGTAATCCCAGCATTAAGGAGACTGAGACCGGAGGATCCCGGTTAGCGACCAGCCTCAGCTACCTAGTGAGGCACTCCAAAGTGACACTCTGTTTCAAAATAAAGAATAAAAAATAGTGCTAGGGGTATAGCTCGGAGGTAGAATGCCCCTGAGTTCAATCCCCAGTACCGCAAAAAAAAGAGAAAAACTTTCTAGAGTCTGGCTGTAGGTCTTTTTGTGCTGTTTAGTGAGAGGAAGGAGGAAAGGGGGGCTGGGGCCAGGTCAAAGATCTCTGAGATCGTCCAAAAGGAATTGTCCCAAGATCACACAAACAATAAATGCATAAAGACTAGAACCCATCTCCTGAGCCCTTTCCATTGCTACACGAACCCTAGAGGACAACGAACCTGCTATCAGCTAAGTACGCTTTTTAATTGCCTCAGTTTCTCCCACTGCGCCCCGGGGCACCCCGACAAAGCTCGGAGACTTGGCTAGTTCCTGCCTCCTCCCCAGTCCTCAAGGGCAGAGCAGGCGCCACCCCTCACCAGCACGGCCAGGCTATCCAGGTCCACTGACGGCAGCCCCCAGCCCCCCGACCAGCAGAACAGCTCCATGGGCGCCGCCATCTTGAACGCCCTCTGTCCCGGAAGCACCTCCCTGCGCGCTTCAGGCTTCCCCCTTCCGGGCCCGCCCCACGCCTCGGCCACCGCGCCCCCGAAGGGGCGGGGCGAGGGCCCTGGGGAGGCCCCCGGGGGGGCGCGGCCTCTGGCGGCGCAGGGGGCGGGGCCGCAGGCCTCGGGCGAGGGTGGCTGCCGGCGCGTCCCGAAGTGTCCCGCGTAGGGGGGCTGGGCTGCCGGCCAGGCGTCCCTCGGCGAGTCCCAGCGCCTCGGCCTTACGGAGCCCCGAATCCCCGAGGGCGCCGCGGGCCTCGGAGAGGGGGGTCTCGGGTGCCAGGCCGGGTTCTGGGGGCGCTCGCCAAAGTGCACGTGGCCTGGACTGCTCCGGGGCCCCTCGGGGCTCGGCCCGGAGCGGGGGCTGCGGGGGGGTCCCCCGAGCCGCATGTTTTCCACAGCGCGTTATGTTTGGAGCGGGCCCCGCGCCGCCTGTCGCCTTGGAAACAAAACACGGGCGGTGGCGGCGGCCGGAGCCGAGGCCGGGCTGGGGCCGGGGTGGGGGGAAGGGAAGGGAGGTGGAGCTCGCGGGCGGTTGCCTTAGGAACGGGAACTCTGGCGACCCGACCCTCTGCTTCATCCGGGTCACGGCCCGTCCGCCAGCGCTCTCGGTGTTCTCGTCTGGTCCTTGGCTCCTGGCCTGTCCCCGGGTTATCGAACCCGGGGCCTCACGCATGCTGGGCGAGCGCTGTACCCGTTCTACACCCCGGGTTTCTACGTCTGTTTACGCGATTCTTTTCCTGATTTCTTTGCTTCGACCTCACTGACTACGGTGTTAGACTCTCTGTCCAGTTCCTATGGGACGCTTCCAGACTCCAAGTTTTCCTCCGGACGAGGGAAGATGGAGTAACGGGCACATTTCAGGGAACCCCCCTCACCCTAATAAAGAGCACTTGCTCCGCCAGAGCAGCAAGCTTCATGCAATGTGGGCATCCTCTGGGCACTATAGCAAACTAGTTCCAGCCACTCCCTTGGCATCTTTTACTGCCCACTGTCTGGCACTTCCCATACCAGGGGTTCCTGCCTTCCCCAACTGAGGATTCCAGGAAACAGTAGCCTTCGGTAGTGCTGTGTGTTGAGGCCCCCAACAAGGGGATGACAGAGGAGAGGGAGGCACCTGGGGGCGAGGACCATTAGGGAGGGGCAGGGGGCTGGGAGGCCTCCAGGGCTCTTTCCCAGTGCCCCTGGTTCCAGGTTCCCGGGCTGGTGATGCCTCCGGGGTGATTGGCAGCTCTTTGTTTCAGCCCCCCCTGCACCCCCCCTGCAACTCCCCCCTCCCTCCGCCCCCCTGCTCCTGCTCTCTCCGCCTAGCCTTTTCCCCTCCCAGCCGCCTGCCTGCCAGGGGTAGTGAGCCGGCTGAACGGCATGGAGACACAGGAACTTCGGGGGGCCCTGGCTCTTCTTCTCCTTTGCGCTTTTGCATCCGCCAGTCAGGATCTGCAGGGTAAGCCTGTCTCTGTCCTTTCAGACCCTTCTCTGCCTCCTCCCTATTTACCACCCCGGCACAGGTAGCAAGGAACATGCGAGCAAGGGGAGAGGGAAGAGTCCTGAAATTGAGCTGGAGGAAAGCATTACACTGCCTAGCGTTGATGAAATTATGGCTTGGTGGGGAGGAGTGGGCCAGAGATCAGTGAGTGAGTGGGGACTGGCCAGAGCCAGGCATGGGGCCAAGGCAAAAGACCGAGTGGATGTTAGGGCAGCCTGGCCGTGTTGGTGTCTGAGCATCCACAAGCACCCCAGGGTCTGGGAGAGCAGCCCGAGGTGGATACGCTCTGTAGGTCCCCGGGTTTCAGTCTCCCAGGCTCCTGGCTGCTGAAAGACAGGGTGGGGGTGGGGACTGAGAGGTCCGGCTCTCCCGGAGGTCTGGTGGTGGGATGAGCCTGAGGGTGTGGGAGAGGTAGCTGGAGCAGATGACACAGGCAAAGATTCTTTACTGGCTGGAGAGGAAACCACAGATTGGCCAGGACACAGGAGGCTGAGGAGCTGGGTCCTACATTCCCCGGAGTGGGGAGGGGCGCCCAGGCGGTGGGAGGGTCAGAGCCCTCAGTGGACAGCTGTCCTTATCCAGAGGTGTGTGCTGAGCCCCCAGGATTGGAGGAGGTGCCCCAGGGTGTGGAAAGAGCCAAACCCAGCAGTGGAAAGAAGCTACCTCCCATTTCAGCGCCCTCGGCACCAGGTGCCACTCCTGCCTCTGTCAGCACAGTGTCTCCCTTGCGCCACCTGGTGGGGCCGTCTCAAGTTTGTGGGGTGGTGGTTTCTATATTCCCAAGTGAGTTTCAGGCCTACAGGTTCCAACCAGAGGGAGGTTGTAGGCAATAATGAAGGGAGGGAAGGCCCACTGCCTCTGGCCCCTGATACCAAAAAGGATTGAGTTTTGAGAAGGTGACTTATACTGCCTGATGGTGTGGTGGTGGGTGGGTGAGAAGGCTCAGGGGAGAGAGCAGGCCTTGGCACTTGACTCTCTTCTCTGACCTTGGTAACCCCTGCCTGGCCAGTAATTGACCTGCTGACTGTGGGCGAGTCCCGGCAAATGGTAGCTGTGGCAGAGAAGATCCGGACAGCGCTCCTCACTGCTGGGGACATCTACCTCTTGTCAACTTTCCGTCTGCCCCCCAAGCAGGGCGGTGTCCTCTTTGGCCTCTATTCTCGCCAAGACAACACACGGTGGCTGGAGGCCTCTGTTGTGGGCAAGATCAACAAAGGTGACTGGTGGGCGGCTACTTTCCTGCTGTGGTGACCCCCTTGGCCTTCCCTTATCCCCACTCCCAGCTGCTCCTAATCCTCCTTGGTCAACTCTGGGGACCATGGCCCCATCATGCTGTGCCCAGACACCATGGGGCACCTGGCAGAGGGTGCATAGAAGTCAGGAGGTCGGCGCTTATGCTGATAGGAGTTTGTACTTGGGGATGCCTGGAGGGAGGGTGAGGCATCTGTGCCCCAGCAGTGATAGAGATCCCTCATATCCCAGGGACAGTTCACTGGGCACAGGACCAGCTGCCACCCTGGGAGAAGACAGAGTGAAGCACTGAAGACTAAGAAAGTCCTAGTCTTAGCTAGTAGTAGTGGCACATGCTTGTAATCCCAGTACTTAGGAGGCTGAGACAGGAGGATCACAGGTTTGAGGACAGCCTCAGCAAGTAGCGAGACTCTCATCAACCTAGCGAGATGCTGTTTCCAA